>CANXYI011667625.1:0-11172 GCA_948208565.1 Hura crepitans
ACCATGATTAAGCTCCGGGTGCTTAGGAGAAAATGGACTACTTTTCCATTCCTTTTCACATGATAATAATATTGAATCATATCTACATGCCATGAATACAAATATACTCATAAACATCTCATTTCAAGCTAATAGTGCTAAGTTACAAAATAACCTCACTAAGAATCCCTTATGATAGCTCACGGCCACAAACAAAAAGAATCACAAAACATGGTGATTTCCACACCTAATTTCCATAGTTCACATCTTAGCATGTGGAAAAAATTCTAAATATTCATCATAGGTAGCAAACTTCCCATTCAAACAACTATAGGCATCAAATTCAGCAAGCATGTGAGGCTAATTAAGCAACCATTAAAACAACATTCTCAATTCCACTAAATTCTTAAGTTAACCAATATCACCAAGAAAGAAATCAGCCTTAAATTTATCATTCTAGCCATCCTAATTCAAAATTCACTAGCCTAGGCACCTTAAGACATGAAGAAAAGGCTTGAAGTCCACTAACCTTTTAAAGAAAGCCTTGTAATCCTCAAGCACTCAAAGTTGTCCATCCACTACGATTAGCTTCTCCTTCCTTTATGGGCTCTAAGCTACCCTCTAATGGCCACCAATACCTTATACACACAATCATACATATCTAAAGCATGTCCTAGCATCAAATGGTAGCTAGAAATTCTAAGGGAAAGGGAAGAATCACTCAAAACTCACATCAAATACACTATTCTGGACTCCTCTAAACCAGTCAACTTGTATGAATTTTATCTCCCAAATGACAACTCCTTTCTATCTGATTCTTGTTCCATATGGTGCCTAACACACAGAAGAATTTTTTAGCAATAAGAGTAACCCAATTTGGTGGTCGGAGGAGAGAGTTATGGTGGTTTTAGTCACTTCCTGGCATCTGCAACAGAAGAGAAAAATGGAGGAAGGCTTTTTGTTCATCCAACTGGGAATCCACTTTTCAAGGCTCATTTGTCACTTGGCAACTTTGAATGTCCACTTTTCATGAAGTGGGGCCCACCTTGACATGTCAAAGGCGGTCTCGGTAATCCCAAACCATCCTAGTTTTTAAGCAAACTTAAAAAATTAATAGAAATTCACTTGGACCCCAAAAAAATTATGTCATTTATTTTAAAATGCCTATTTTAAACCCCTTTATCTGCTTATAAATTTTTGTTGCCAAATTCCATCAATAGGACAGTTTTTAGGTTGCATCAATTTATGTGCCAACCTAAAAAATTTTGAGAATTTGCAAACGACCACTGATTTCAAAAATTCTTTCACCAATGGACTCAATGGAATTTTTGAGCTTTAGGGTCTGATATTTTTGAGTCCGTCCAGGCACATCCCGAGTCAACCTCGACCCGAAAAAGTTTTATTGCAGATATACATTCCTTACTGCTTAGAATGAATTATTAGTTCTGCTAAATTTTTAAATTTTATCTTTTTCATCAACTTAAAGCCCATTGAAGTTTCATGACTAGTGCCATTACCTCAGTCCATGTGCAAGTGACCCATCAACCTCGGCACACTTCTCGAGCCCTATGGCACTATTCATGAAGCTTCATATCATAGGTGTTACACTATGTGGGAAGCCAAGAAGTAGATGAAAGCTCAGTATCCATATCTATTTGCATCAGGTAATTTTGAGGATGAAATTTCTTAAGAGGGAAAGAATTATGACGCCTGTAAGTTGAGGCTCCATGAATAGTCCTCCAAGGCTTGAAAAGGATTCCCAAAGTGTCGAGTCACCTTCATAAAGTCAAAAAGGGGTGTATTGGTCAAGAACCCTTGACTGGGCATAAAATGATGAAAAAGACTTAATTAAAAAATTTAGCAGAACCAATAAATTATTTTTGGCCAAAATCTAGTAGGCTATAAGCTTTTATGGACCTAGGTTGGGAATGAATCGAGACATGCTCGGATAAACCTAAAAATGTCATACCCTAAAGATCAAAAATTACCTTGACACCATTAGTGAAGGAATTTTAATTTTTTGAGGTCATTCGGTAATTTTTAAAAATTTTTTGATTTTTCCAGATTCTCGAGGAATTAATTAATTGACTTGCATATAGAATTTTGTCGTGAAATTTTACGAGGCCCTCAATACGCTTAATCAAGGAATTTTAGAACAAATGCTATGATTTTTAGAGGTTTGAGTGAATTTTAAAAATATTTCAAAATTTCAATAAAAATCAAGCATTTTTTAGATGCTCGAGTGACATATGTCACCACTCGAGCCACCCTAGCCCCCTAATAAATATCTTATATGGCCATATGGACTTTGACTTGGCCTTCTTCTTTTACCTTACCTTTCTTCCACCACTTTTTTCCCTTCTCTTTCCTAACGTCACTCGCACCGAAATTCCTCCATTTTTGTCACCATCGACTTTCATTTCCACCCTATTCCTCCACCAAAAATCACTTTACATAGATAGGAATTAATGCTTAAAGGTTTAGGACACCATAGTTGCTCATAGAAATCAAGAAAAATCCTTTAAGTTCAAGTATACATAAAGGGTAGCTTGAGAATTCAATTTTAAGTGCCATAGAGGAAATAAGGTGAAATAAGGCAATTAAAGGTTCTTTAGGGTGTGAAAAGCTTCAAAGAAACATAGTTATATGAATTTGATTGAATAAAAGTGTGATTTATTGAGTTTGCTTATGAATTTTCCTAGAATTAGTTTATGGGAGTTGTAATTTAAACATGTATAGGGTGGAAACTATTAATACAAGTCTAGTGTGATGTTGGTTGTGTGTAATTTTTATGATTAGTATGTTAATTTGGTAAGGAATATACATGTATGGTGAGGAGCATAATTTGGCTGAGAGAGTTATTTTATGTCACGGCTTGTGGTTACTTAATATGGCATGTTTGTATGGTGTAAGTAATGGAAAATGGCATGGTTGGTATAGATGTGAAGGTGTATATGATAAAATTGGTGAGTAAATATAGGTATGGTAAAGATGGTGTTATAGCCAAAAGGTGTAAGTGAGGATCATGACATATATTTAGTATGTATGTGAATTATGGAAGAAATTATGTGTTGGCATAGGAATGTATGTGTATGTGGTGAATTTGATGAAATAATGCATGTATGTTTGTAAACATGTGTGGCCAAGGCATGTGTGTGTTGTGTCATGGCATGGCATGTGTGGCCAAGGCATATATATGGTGTGTCATGGCATGCCATTGTTAATATGTTATGTGAGCATGTGTGTGTATGCTAAGATTATAGTATATGGTATGTTATGATATGTGATGTGCATGAATGGCATAACATCATAAGCACGTGATGTATGACATGGAATTGGCATGGAATATATGAAACCATGCATAGAAATATGACATGTATTATGACAAGTTAATGGAAGAAAAAGGGATTAGAAATTTGTGTAAGAAATGGCTTTAAAATTTACCTGTAAGGCATGTATAAAAGTGACCTATAATTGTGACTTATAATGGCATGAAATGGAACATAAATTGTGGACTCTGTGCACTTGACTGTAATGGCAATGTGTGGCCATTGTTGTTACGTTATTTTGGATAAATGGAATGAAACTATTTGTGGCCTATAATGGCATGTCAATGTGGCTTGAATTGGCATGAGAAAATGCCTAGTAAACTGTAGAAAATGACCGGTAACAGTGTAGCAAAAAAGTAGAAATGACCTATAACTATTTTAAAAAATGTAGGAATGAAAAAGGCACATAATGTGACCTATAATAGACATATAATAGGACTTGAATTATGATATGGAACTAAGCCTAAAGTGGAATTATGAATGCCTAAGCAATGAACTTAAAATTACCATTTTTAAAAATTGGATCTATAATTGTCTGGTAATAAAATTGACCTATAACTGTTTAGCTAAAATTGGATAGTAGAAATTAAATAATAACCATCTGTTATTGAGTTATAAATATTCAAAAATAAGGATAAATAATAAAATAAACATAAAAAATAGACTATTGGCTAATTAGCTATACACCCATTAGATGGTTTAACCCATTAACTAGGGATTAATAACTGCTAGATATTTGTCTGTTTATCAAACTAGGCTAGTGAAGTGGTCAGGATCCATAAGATAGGCCACTACACTATATTTTTGATATTACTATCTATTTATCAGACTAGGCTAGTGCAGTCATTGGGGTCCATAAGATGGGCCACTGCACTATGCTATAGATATCACTGCCTATTTATTAGACTAGGTTCGTATAGTGGCCAAGGTCTATAAGATGGATCACTACACTAAGGTTGTTGCTAAGCCCAAGGTCTAAAATGTGGGGCTACTGCCTAGTCTAATTTCCCTCTTAGTCCAATGTCTGAAAGTGTAGTCTACCTAGTTAGGCCTACTTAATAAATTAAATATTTTACCTAATGTTAGATAATAATGATAGTACCTAAACTAAAGATAGTTTTGAAAAAGGTTAAATTTAAATAATTAAATAATCATAATAAATGAAAAAATAATATTATTTTGTAATATGATTAATAAAATAATATTATTTTGTCACATGGAGCATATGTATTTTATTCATGCATCCATATCATGTTTACTCATTTGTGTGCTTACTATGAAATGTTTTTATTATTTTAAATTGACCACTAAGTTTTAAACTTAGCATACCAGTGTTTCGATGTGCAGGTAATAGCAAGTAGTGGTCTAGCCTAGAGCTTTGTGTAGTGTAGCAGTAGAGGCACTAAAGGGTATCAAATTATGTATTTTTAATGGTTTTCATAGGCACTCATGTAAATAAGGAAGGGTATGGGTTTAGCTAGCTTTGAAGAGTGTCGGTGGTTATAAATAGAATAAGTGATGTATAAATAAGACTTTTTATTTACATGTTTAATTTCTATTTGATTCTGCTATTTTGGGCCTGAGGCCTTGTGTGATGATTGAATGTATGTGATTAATATAATGATGATAATAAAGGACTAGAAGGGTTTAAAGGGTGATAGGAGATGCAATTAAGCTTTTTAAAAGTGTTTCCACTGATTAAAATTTTTAGAATGTCACTTAGGTAGCTGTTGTCTTACACAAATTTCTTTGCTATTTATAATACCCAAATAAATTGATTTTAAGATTTAATATACTTTGAATAGTAATGTAAAAGTGATAGATAGGAACTTAAGCAATATCTATCTAGATAATAAAGGGAATCAGAAAGTGTTAAGGAGTGCGAGCTTAAAGCAATTTTAGGATAGTTGACCTAGTTGGAAGTGCATCACCTATCGG
The DNA here is from genome assembly GCA_948208565.1 of Hura crepitans. NCBI lineage: Eukaryota > Viridiplantae > Streptophyta > Magnoliopsida > Malpighiales > Euphorbiaceae > Hura > Hura crepitans. The sequence continues at coordinate 5,247 of CANXYI011667625.1, forward strand.
GTTTCTTCGGGAATCTAGTAGGGGCTATCACACTCACCTTTGAAATCCTTAGCTCTAATCTTCTTAATTCTCTCATGGAATGTCTTCAGGAGAGCTAAGGGAACCTCTAGCTACTGTGCTAGTGGTGGAGTAGCAGTTGTAGCCTTTCTTAAGAGTTGTAACATCTCTAGCAAAAATTAAACTAACCCTGCCTAGTGGTAGGATAAATTATAAGATAAATTATGCTGCAATTTGAGAGCCAAATGAGGTTATACATATGACAGCCCTTACCTGATCTGAATCTTAGACCTAAATAAGGAATGTGCACAGAAATGCATTATTGAACTCACCTCTAGTTAACTCTTTTTTATAACCGTGTTTAAATAGTTCTTAACAAATTACATATTTCATAATAAATATGAGTTTTCAAAAAATTTTCAAAACTAGTTACTTTCCACATTTATAAATCATTGTGTCAAAAATTTGGTAGTATAATGGCTATATTAGGAAACTATCCCAAAATATGAATAATAGCTATAGATACCTCACTTTCTGACCTATGATGATCACTAGAGATAGGTTTTTATGAAATAGCACAAGCCTTTAGGAAGTAAGTCCACACAGAATTATTTTAAAAGTCCACACAGAATTATTTTAAGGTCTACATGGACCTCATCTATTTTAGGTTCATACTAGCCTACTCATCTCTATCAAGCCTAATGCCTAAGGTCCACTCGGATAAATGTCTAAGTTCATATCTATATGAACTACTTTAAACAAAGCCTAAAGCCCGTAGACTAGCGAGAAAGTAAACAACCTAGTCTGCACGGACTTGCCAACATAAAATCTTCCAAAAGTGGGATTTTCCTATTTTTACTATGAATCATATTCCTATTAAGATTTTGTCTCCTTCAGATAGGAAACCCTTAAAACCTAAGCCTATAAATACTTTTCTTATGTATAAGAAAAGGGGGAGGCTAAAAATCAAATTGATAATAGGAAATAAACCCATCTGAGAGTTTAGGAGAGGACTCTAAAAAGGATTCGCTCTACTAGTCCAATTAGCCTCACTTTAAATAAATTCTTTCTAAACTGTTACACTTTTTACTATTGCTCAAAGGGTTTATTCACAAGGTAATATCTAATGTCTCTTTTGTAAATATTGTTTAATAAATCTATGATCTCTAAGGTTTGATTACAAGTAACGTAATTTTATGTAATCCTCACTTTGATCATAGGAGTAGGTGATGATTCTAAACTGTTTCATAATGTATAATTAATTGTTATCTCTTCATATTCATTCTGTTGTCTTTGCCTCATTTGTATAGACTTAGTTGTAAATGTAATGACATCCGCATGGACTTGCTTTACTAATATATATATGATATGCAGTTTGCATGGACTTGTATTTAGTAATAGTAAATTACTTGTCTTGTATGTCATACTTTAAAATATCTTGTTTACCATGACACTATTGTTCCCTGATAATAACATATCACATAAATTGTTACATTTATTAAGATACATGTTAATATTGTATAGTCCCTATAGACTTCCTTTCACTAAGAAAGTAGCCCATATGGATGATCATGTCTTATTTTTGTATTTATTGTCTTTAAATCCATGCAAACTCTTAGTCATGAGGAATGTAGTTTGTACGAACATTGGCTTTGATTTCAAGTTTTAGCCTGTATTTGCATTTGTACTTTTTGTCTTTTTTATAATTTTATATGAATATTTTTATCTTGTATTGTTAATTCTTTTCTTTCGAGTGGTATGTAAGTGACCTTTTCTCACTAGATGGAGGTCCGGATAGACATATAACCTTTACATGCAATAGTCTACATAGGCATATTTTAGAGCCTCATAGAGTTCGCACGAACCTAACGTAGTATAGACTAGAACCATTTTATACTTTGGATTATTTCTTTCAGTTTTGTACTATTTATACTTCTTTGTTTATTATGGGGTTGTAATAGCTAGTAAATAACTTATTTTACATGCTAAAACCTAACTTCATATAAAAGGTTTTCTACTTGATTAAATGGTGTTTTCCTTCACAAAAATGGATTTGTATTTTCTGAATCAAAATTCATAACAACAAAATGTATTTTCGAAGGCCAATCTCTTAGAGATAGGAGTTAGGCAATTATCACCAATTCCTATGGAATTATGGGTAATTGTCAAGTTAAATAACAACTAATGAATAACTAGCTTTATGGATATACAATATACCTTGTTGTATGCTTTAAATACTACAATTTACTTTTTATACATGTAAAGGTGATATGGATGTTTAAATATAAAGCATGCTTGCTTTGATAAAAGACTAATAAATATTACAATATAATTGGAAGGTATATTATTGGAGCATAAATAAGATCTAAATTTCAAACCTTTCTAGTACAAAGGATCAGAGGTCCTAGTGTAGAGCCCAGGTGGCAACTCTACTAACCACTCTCATCCCTAGTAAAAATATCATAATCTCTATAGTGGCGACTCTGCTGGGGACTGAGAAACTCAATCTGAAAGTGCACAAATAATATGCCATTTGTAGACACCTATATTTTTGGTTGAGGACTTTCTTATGTATTCAGACTTTGACTCGACCAAAAAAGATCGCAGTGCGACCCGAATTTCATAAAACATAGGGATCTGTGTCGATAGTAGAGGGCTTGGGCTGATAAGCCTAAGCTTAAAGCCCGACACTAATTCTAATAGGGGTACAGGCTGAAGCCCCTACGATATAGACCCATTCACCTTTTTGAGCCTATGATGATAACTAGAGATAAGCTCAAGCAATAAGGCAAGCAACTTGAAACCTAAGTTTGCATGGACTTGATGCTATAAGGTCCGTACCATAGCATACCCAAACCATGTATGCCTAAAGCCCAAGGTTTGCACAGATAAGCCAAAGCCCATATTCACACAAACTAATCAAACCTAGCCTAAAGCCCATGGATTGATGAGAAAATCTTGCCTAAGTTTGCATGGACCTACCAACATAAATCTTTCAAAAGTGTGGAATTCCTATTCAGGCATTGTTTCTTAATCCTAGAGGGATTATATCACCTTTAGATGAAATAACTTAAACCCTAAGCCTATAAATACCCACTTTAGGGTATGAATAAAAAAAAGGACCTAATGATGACATAATAGTAGTGGAATACATAGAAGACACAAGTGAAGACATTTGACGGAAGATTAGTTCTACTAGTCTTAAGCCCTCACTGAAATAATCATTCTTCCAAAACCTAACCATTGTCTTATTGCTTAGTGCTAATTTCAAGGTATGAACCAAGGTTCCTTTCATTATATTCATTAGTTTATTTGAGTTGTTTGCTTAACTGATGATCTCCCATGATTAATTATCATGTGAGGTGGTTTTATGTAATCCCCACAATAATTATAGGAGTAGGTTAACCTCTCAAATTGGCTTAAGAATGTTCTAATCATTCATGGAAAATAGTAATCATACTTACATTCTAGAACTGACCACTAAGTTCGTACGGACCTATTTTCAATGGTAGGAGGTCTGCATGGACCTATAAATTGAATGTGTATGTGATAAGAGGTTCGTATAGACCTATAAATTGAATATGTATGTAATATGAGGTTTGTACGGACCATGGTACGATAACAGTATCATGTTTTCCTTGTCTATTATATTTAAACATATTCTATTTACCATGTTAGCTGGCCCTTATAACTATATCATATTGTATGATCATTGTGTTTGACATTGTCATTAGGTCCTCACATACCACTATTTGGTGTTATTAATCTCTCATTTTGAGTTGTATACAAGTGACCCTTCTCACTAGAGTGAAAGTCCGAATGGACTCATAACCTTTACAAGCAGTAATCTGCACGGACATATGCCGAAGCCTCATAGAGTCCGCATGGACTCAATGCCTTATAAATAGGACCATTCTAATGCCTTGTTTTATTTGTTTTGGTTTTGTACTTATTACATCTTTTGGTTTAATTTGGGTTGTAATAAGTAGTAAATAACATATTTTACACATCAATTGCTTAACTTTCACATCAAATGATTTTATACATAATTAATTGGTGTTTTCTTAAATAAAATGGTTTTAAGTTTTCTTCAATCAAAGGTCACATGAAAAATGTATTTTAACAAAGGCCAATCTCTTAGAGATAGGAGTTGGGCAATTACCACCGACTCCTATGGAATTACAGGTAATTGTCAGGTCAAATAGCAACAAATGAATAACCCACTTTCTAGATGTATAATATGCTTGTCATTTTTCTTTTAAATACTGTAATTTACTTCTTATACATGGAAAGGTGACATAACTATTTTAAATATAATGCATACATGTTTGATACAAGGTTGATAAAAATTACAATGTAAAAGAAGTCATATTATGTAGGCATAAATAAGATCTGAATTCTAAACCTTTCTAATACAAAAGATTTGAGGTCCAAGTGTAAAGGCTAGGTGGTGACTCCATAAACCACTCTCATCCTTGGTAAAAATATCATAATCTTTATAGTGGCGACTCCACTAGGGACTGAGATTCTCAATCTGAAAGTGCTTAAATAATATGCCACCTAATATTCTAATTTTTATCAATCCCAGGTATTTCATTCTATATAAATTGTGTCCCTTTTACCCTAGATGGTGTGGTAAACCCTGACTTCATTTTTCATTCAGGAGTGGAAAAGTGCTAGCATATCCATCACTCATAAGCCTTATGCCTTCAGGTATATAAAAAGGTGAACTAATTAGTCCCTATTATCCTTGATTGGAAAAACCTATTAATAGTGGCCTCTACTTGTGGAAGCCACAAGCCTTTTTTACCAAACCATAAGCCCATATAGTCAAGCTTAGCAACTTCCTTTAGATTGTATGACCCTAAGAGATTTTGATTACATTATGTTTGCTATGTCGGCCTATTGCATTTAACCTTATCTAAAGTGTGGGCAAGTCTATTGTGCCTTTTATCTGGAATGGGCCCAACCTAATTTCACCTTAAGTGTGTTATGGGTCATTATCTGTGCATATGCTTTAAATATGAGAGGTTATTGGGCCTTATTAAACCCATATTCGGACCTATGCATTCCTTAATGATGCTTAAGTAAGCCAACCTAGGAGGAATGACTAAGACCTCATGTGTCGAAGTAATAAGGTTGAAAGGCTTATTGCTTGTGTTTATCCTTGTACATCTAACATGTATCCTTTTTTATATATAGATACATAATATTTCAATAAACTTTATATTCTTATTATTTTCTATGTACCATGTATATATCATGTTTTATTGTATATTCATGGCATGGCTTAAACATCTATCTCATGAACTTTTAACATTTCCATCCTAATATCCATGCATCATAAACACACTTATGCATTAAGTACACTTCACACAAGCACATACTAAACATCAAAGGTTGTCATCTTGTAAAGGATCATCAACTTCTCATGTATCATACTATGTATCCATATTTATATCATTCATGCACACAAACATATCATTCATCATCTTAAGACAAATTGTGCATCATCACTAACCCTCTATTTTGCAGTCACTTTTTATCCTTTTGTAATCTACCAAAGAGAACATTCATGTTTAGAGACTAAATGAGGCTCTTTAAGATATGGAGATAATAATGATGGCTGCCATAACCAATACACTATCAAGCATGAATGCCCAGTAAGATAAGGGTCAAACTTCTATTGCTGACAATGTTAAGAAAGAGATGGCTAATAACCAACTTTCTGATGAAGAAATACCCCTTACTAAGCCTAGCTATAATAAGGTTCCACCACCTAAGTATGATAAGGAAGATCCAATCAAAGAACTAAATGAAAAGCTAGAGGCCATGAGCCACCTAGTGACTGGGGCGAAAGACATTAACCTAGTAGACATCAGTCTAAAGCCTAATCATGCAATGCCCTACAAGTTCAAAATGCCAAATT
>CANXYI011667682.1:0-14162 GCA_948208565.1 Hura crepitans
CGATGACCATTTAATGCCTTTGGTTCAATAAGGCTAATGACATTAAGTCCCCAAACTACGAATGGCTAAGTTGAAGATAATACGTTCAATGTAGAAGCAGGCGAATTAATTTCATTAGCATATATCTAGTATTTAGGGCACTTACGAACAAAATTTATGCAATCTGATTCCATCTTCATCCAATAATATCCTAGTCTTAAGATTTTCCTTACCAATGCATAGCCATTTAAGTTAATACCATAGAATCCTTCATGTACTTCGTCTATTAATCTTTGGGCCTTTTTTTCATCAACACACCTAATTAAGGTAGTATTATAATTTCTTTTGTATAATACATTTCCTGTTAAAAAGAAGTTACCTGCTAGACAATGTATTGTTCTTTTATCTTTACCTGTTAGACAACGTATTGTTCTTTTATCATTCTTATTTAGCCCCTCTGGATATGTTTTTTCTTTGATGTATTGCATGATATCATAGTACCATGGTTTCCTATCAATCTCCTTCTCAATATGAGCATAGTAAGCTTGGTTCCCTTAATTTCAATTTTAATTAGTGGCATTTTCCCACAATCATCTAATTGAAACATAGCCACTAGTGTTGCCAAAGCATCTGTAATCTGATCTTTATTTGAGAAATATGTTTAAATTCAATAAAGGTAATATCTTTTGCAAGTTCTTGAACATATTCTTGATACGACATCAATTTAGCATCTCCAGTTTCCCATATACCATTTAATTGGTTTATAACTAAAGTAGATTCTCGATAAAGTTCTACCTATTTGATCTTCATCACTAACGCCATTTACAACCCCATTACACAAGCTTTATATTCATCCATATTGCCAGTACATTCAAAACATAATTTTGCAATTACTGGAAAATATTCCGCATCATGAGCTATTAAAATTACCCCAATTCCATGTCCTAATGCATTTAAAGTGCCATCGAACTTCATGATTTAATTCTTTGAATTTTTTGATTCTTTTTCCAAGGTCATCAAGCTCTCATCTAGGAATTCTAAATCAATTTCCTATGTCTCTCTTATATCTTGTGCTACTAAAAAAGTGCAATGATTACTCCTTTAATGGCTTTTTGGGTGATATATATAATCTCATATTCATAAAGTAACACTTGCCACCTGGCAATTCTTCCAGTAAGTTCTGGCTTTTTGAAAATGTATTTGATAGGATCCATTCGAGAAATCAAATAAGTAGTGTGGTATAACATAAGTGCCTAGCAGTCTATGCTAATGCTCTACATGTTTTCTCTAAAGGGAATAATTTTCTCCATAGCTTGTAAACTTCTTGCTTATATAATATATAGCTTGCTCTTTTCCTTTTTCATTGTACCGCCCTAACATTACTCCTATGGACTTTTCATATATCATTAAATATAATAGCAAAGGTTTTTTAAGGATTAGAGGTTGCAAGACTAGCGGGTTTTTCAAGTATTCTTTGATTTTATAAAATGCTTGTTAACATTTTTCATCCCATTGGTTTGGATTCTTTTTCTGTAACAACCTAAAAATAGGTTCACATGTATTTATCAATTGAGATATGAATCAAGCTAAATAATTTAATCTTCCCATAAAGGTTCTTACTTCTTTTTCTATTTTAAGAGGTGAAATTTCTTCTATAGCTTGAATTTTATCTAGGTCTACCTCTATTCCTTTTTAACTTACTATAAATCTTAATAACTTCCTAGAAGTTATTCCGAATATTAACTTTGCTAGGTTTATCCAAAGTTTATATTTCCTAAGTTTTTTAAATACTTTTTCTAGCACTCTTACATGATCCTCTTCAAGATGAGATTTAACTATTATATCATCTACATACACCTCCACTTCTTTATGCATTAGGTAATGGAATAAAGTTACCATTTCTCTTTGATAAGTAGCTCCTGCATTTTTATTCCAAATGGCATGACTTTGTGGCAGAAAGTTCCCCAGAGGGTAAAAAAAGACTTGTCTTTTCTTTGTCATCCCAAAATAGTTTAATTTGATTATACCCTAAAAATCCATCCATAATAGAAAACATGTGGTGTCTTATTATGTTATCCACTAACACATCTATATGTGGTAACGGGAAATCATCTTTTTATCTTGCTTTGTTTAAATCCTTATAATCAAAACACATTATTACCTTTCTATCCTTTTCTGGAATTGGCACAATATTTGCCACCCATTCAGGATACTCCACTACTTCTAAAAAAACCAACTTCTAATTGCTTTTTAACCTCTTCTTTAATTTTCCATAGTACATCAGGTTTCATTTTCCTTTGTTTCTACTTGATAAGTTGACATCCTAGTTTTAAAGGTAATTTATGTACTACTATATTAGTATCCAATTCAAGCATGTCTTGATAGGACCATGCAAAAATATCCATAAATTTGCTCAATAATTCAATCATCGTTTCTTTTAACTTCTCAGGTAAGTTACAATTAATCCTAACTTCCTTAGGATTTTCTTATGTCCCTAAATTTATTACTTCTTTGGGTTCTTGTTGTGATTCCATTTTTTTTTTGATCCAACAATCTTTCTAATTCGGGTAATATTTCTTCATTTTCATCTTTTTCTTCATATGATTCTACCTCATATATTAGATAGTCAAAATTAATTATGGTTTTTCTTCAAACATATCATCTAAGTCATTATCCCTGAGTAGAATGTAAAAAATTAAAGGTAATTTTAGGAACAGCTTTTATGATAAATAATCAAAGAAAGATATATAGTAAGATGTGAATTTATTATGAAAAGATAAGGAAGCCCAACATACTAGACCTTTTAGGCTTGGGCATAGCTAAAAGTGTTTCAAGGTTACATACAAATTATAAAATTACTCAAAACATGGTTGAATATAACATAATCTAACTATAAAGATCCTTATTTAAGGAGGACATTACTCTAATAGGAAAGGGAATTCTAATATCTTCCAATTACCCAATTCTTGATTTGATTGGTGAAGATATACATAGTCTTTTAATGCTTCTTTTCCATCATTTTCATTCATCATAGACATTTCCTTCCCTGACATGTTGCATCCTTCTATAGTATTGTTCAATTCATGTACGAGCCATCTAGCACTCCTAAATACTTATTTTAAATGTGGGATTTCCAGTTGGGGAAAATCTATTTCCTATTCATGCCTTCTTGCCAATCTTTTCTCCCATTGTTCAGTTCTGATTCTCATCTTATCATATCGAGTCAAGCGATATCCCAAACTTGCTTTGCTGTTGTTTCCTATAAGTTCTATAAATTTAAATATTCCTTGCTTATCCCTTCCTAGGATGGTTCCTACCTAGTATCCTTGTTCAAGCATTATTTGTATAGACATCTGTGAGGCTTTAGAAAAATGTGATTTTGCTAATTCTTCTCCCAGTGGTACATAAATCACATTTACTATCTCAAAAGTTTGAAAAGAACTTTTGATTGCCTCTTTAATTATTTCAATATATTGATCATTAACAGGCTTAGATATAAGAATTTCTTCCTCTCCATAGACCTCTATCAACTTTTTATCAATAACAAACATCAACTTCTGATGTAAAGAAAAGGGAACTGCTCTAGCATTATGGATCCAAGGTCATCCTAATAGCATGCTATAAGCTGGATTTATATCCATTACTCAAAAAGGAATATGGAACAAAGTTAGGCCTACTTGAATAAGTAATTCAATTTCACCGATAACATTTCTTCTAGTGCTATCAAATGCTTTAACAATCATGGAACTTAATCTTACAAAGGACTCATCAAAAGGAAGTTTGCTTAGAGTCGATTTAGGAATTACATTCAAAGAAGAACCATTATCAACTAGAACCTTTGCGATTGAATAATTTTTACACTTCACAAAAATGTGTAAAACTCTAACATGCCCAATTCCTTTTAAAGGTATCTCATCATCTGTGAAAGTAATATAACTAGTGGACATTATGTGACCAATAATATCATTTAAGATTTTCTATAGAAATGTCATGATGGATGTATGCTTGATCTAATATTTTCAATAATACAGCTCGTTGAGGCTCTATGCCATGATTAAAGCAAGTAATGAAATTCAAGCCAGCATTTGATTAAGTTGTTCAATTATCTTATATTCACTTTACTTGACTAACCTCAAAAATTCTTCAATATCTTCATCTAATACCCTTTTCATGGGTTCATATACATGTTTTAATTGTGTTCGTAGAATTATGTTATCACTACAATCATCTTCCTCGTCTTTTCCTTTGTGACACCATTCTAACTCTTCTTTTCTTTCTTGATTCAATTCATAAAAAATATAACACCTCCCACTTCTTGTCATTCCTCTAACTCCAGTAATATTTTCTATTGAAGGTCTTGGTATCTATGTAATTTCTAACTCTTTTTGTTGAACTATCGAATATCCATATATCCAAGGACTGCCTTTGTACCTTTATAAGGAAATGGCTTTGGTAAGCTCAACGTCATTTTAGCCATAGGAGATGTTATTGATTCCATTGATTCTTGCCTTGAATGAGGAGGGCAATGAATAATTATAGAGATTGGTTTTTTAGTTTCCCTATCGTTCTCATTTTTTATAACTATTATTTCTTTCTCTACTACCCTTATTATTATGAATTTTGCATCTAATAACCTTTGAAGTTCTTCTTGTATACTCCATTTGTCTAAGTTTCTTGATAGCAACCTAATTTGGGTTAAAGTATCTAGTAGTTATTTTAGATTGTAAGAGTTTTTCAAATCTCTCAAACTTAATTCTTTATTTTTCTACCTATTAATGAGAGCATTTATTCTTCCTCCTTCATGATTTGGTAATAGATTTGTAGTAACATTTGGGCTTTGTTCCCCTTAATTGAATTTGAGCCATCTTGTATTTATCAACCCTTATAATTCTCTTTTGAGTGCCAAATAGTTTTTTGTATGATGTCTTGATGCTCCAGCATGATATTCGCACTTTGTATTTTCCTTATACCATTTGGGATATAGGGGTATTAAAGGCTTCAAAGGAGATAAACTTATCAAATTATTTTGCAATAACTAGGGTAGTAGCTCTGTATATGTGATCGAGATAGGATTGAATATTTCTAGGGCTTGCTACTACTTATAAATTTGCTCTTTTTGAGCACTTATATTTGTGGTTTGAATTGGATACTGCATTTGCATGATAATAGGTGCTATGCAAGTCATAAATGTATTTTGTTCCTTCATTTTTTTCTTTATTCCCTCCTATCATGTGAGTATCCCTTTCCTTCTTTTTGCCTACACACTACTTTTTTGTAGTATTAGATTCACTAATTCACTCTTCAAGTTTCCCTTTTCTGATACCTTATTCAATTCTTTCTCCTACCATGACGAAATCTAAAAATTTTGTTGTAGTATTAGCTAGTATCATGTTATGAAAAGGGGGCCCTAAAGTGTCTAAAAAATTGGTTATCATTTCCTTTTCTATGAGATGAGGAATAACTTGTGCTTTCTTATCCCTCCATCTCTGAGCATATTCCTTAAACGTTTCCATGGATTATTTTTCCATGGCATGAATGTCATCCCTACTTAGTGCCATATCAACATTATGTTTGTACTATTTTAAGAATGCATCAGCCAAATCCTTCCATCTTCTAATGTGGTTCCTTTCCAATTGCATATACCATCTCAAAGCAGGCCCTGTTAGACTTTCCTAAAATACATGAATAAGTAATTTTTCGTTATTTACATATGCAGCCATCATACTATAGTACATAGACAAATGGCTTTGAGGACAACTCTTCCTCTTATATTTTTCAAATTCCAGAGTTTTAAATTTAGTGGGGATAATCACATCAAGTACGAAGCATAATTATATAGCATCTATTGTCCCAAAAATATTTATCCCTTTTATTGCTTTCAATCTTTCCTCTAATGACCTCAATTTTTCTATCACTCCTCCATCTATTGAGTTTTTCAAATTAGCATGTACTTTAGGATCATTTAGATTTAGGACTATATTTATTTCCTCCGTTTGCTTTATTGAGCTTTCCTTAGGGAATAACCTTTGAGATATTTGTCCCATTATGGGAGTTCTAGATACTACTACAAGCAATGCCATAGGAAGAGCAATTGGCACTTCATCCATAATGTTTTTTCCTTTAAGTAATTTAATTATTTTAGCCAACTACTCCTTCATAGTATTTACATCTATTAATTATTCCTTGATCTGGTCAATGTCTCTCCTAAACTCTTCTTTTCTTTACTCATCCATTTGTTTTTTTCTTAAATAAGTTAAATATGGATACCCAGGAAAAATGGGTTGATTAGATTGGTGTGCTCTTTTGATTGCCTGTTTAATAAATCATTCACATGATTATACTAGTCATTTCTAATAAATTATTAAGCACACATATTATATAATAAACAACATATATATTATATCATCCAAGTTTAATACCTCCAATATTTTACTAATGATTAAAATTTAATAAATATTAGGCAAAATAATATTACACTGCAATTCACATGCTCTTACTCAAATATTCTAGATTTTTTTGAAGCTTTTCCAAGAAAACAATCATTTTTTCCCTTTTTATGCCAACGGGTACATAAGCATCTTTAAAATATGCCACACTATCAACAAAGATAATTGCATTATTGCCTATTTCTCATATAGTTCTTTCAATGCAATTTTTTCTACCGAAATTTTGCAATAGTCATAACAGTATTTATCCATGCTAATCTTATAGCAATTAATCTCTCCATTTAACTTATTGTACTGAGCATATAATATCTTATACTTCTCCACCAATTACTTATATTGCTCAAGTAGATCCCTCCTTTGGCTTTTCACACATTCTTCTTTATATCTTCTTAATGCTAAGCTATATGGGTCTATTTTCTCCTTACCTTTTTGTAATGCACGTATTTCTTAAAACAATTCTTCATTTTTAATTCGTAGTTATTTTCTTGCTTTAAATTCCTTACTTCCTCATCATGAATCATTTTTATCTCCATAAGCTAGTTTTGTAACATACGAATTTCTTCTATTAACTCATCATTATGCCTTTCTAGCTCGAAGGTTTTTTGTTTTGCCTTTATGACCATCCTTATCCATTCAGTGATATCATCAACAAATTGTTCTAGACTATGCATTTCTTTTTGTATTAATGTCTCCATTGGTGCTTTCCTTTTATCAATCCTTATTTTCAGAGGAATAAACCCTTTACATATCTCCGATGCCATTCAAGGTAACTTGTTGTTATTATTTCACTAGGAGTAGTTTTCTTTAATATCCTCATGTATCATCATGCTCTTACTATTTCTTCTATCTTTCCCTTCGTATTGCTTTTCCCATAATCAAAATCAAATCTATGCAATCCTTTAATGACTGGAACAAACTGAGAGGCTTTTGGTTATCTTCTGAACATAGCCAATGCATATGTTATTCCTCACCACGAGCCGAGCAATGGTACCCGTAAAAATTTCCCATAACTAATTAATAAATCATGATGATCTGCCCATAAGGATAACCATGATATATCCTCTTCTTTGAGATTGTGAAGAAACTGCAACCAAACTTTCACTTTAAGTTGTAGTCTTGGCCATTGAAATTGCTCAAATCATGAGACATAGTTGGAACACTTGCTAAAATCCTCATCATATTTGACTATGGGAAATTTGAAACTCAGGGGACATCGAAAATAATTTAGTTCCCACATACAAATAAGTGGTAAGCATGCTATGAATTGCCCCCTCTATTAATTCTAATAGTGTTTAGAGTTCTAAAAGTCTCTACCAAAATACATAAAACTGGGGCTCCATTCCATGCTATCTTTGTGAAGCAAATTATGAATTTCTCATCAATCATGCCTAAGACCTTTGGAAAAAGTGCTATTTTATAAATAAAGAGTGCTAATGCTAGCAAGCAATTATCCGAGTCAATATTAGTTTAAACAAACTGCAGAAGAGGCTCAATTCTAATTGCTCTAGTCGAAGGTTATTCCTATCCTGAAAACCTATCAACATGAATTCCAATGATCCTTGCTAACTATTTCAATCACCTTTTAGTTCTTTCATATTTGTAAGGCTTGAAAGTTATTTTTAAATTTAGCATGAACTGATATTCCTCGATGATAGGTACCATATCTATATCCCCATAAGTAAAACATCTATAGCTAGGGTCCTAATATCTAACCATAGATTTAACCATATTAGTATAATTGGGTAAATACATGAGATAAGTAATCCATCCATACTGATCATTAAAAAATTTCCTTCATAGAGGTGTTAATACTTCCCACGCTTCTTTTATAAGAACCAAATGATTCTATTTCAAATCCAAATTTGTAATTTCAAGCAATTCCACATTAATGCCTTCTGATAAGCTATCCCTATTTTTAGCCCATTCAATTCCTTCTCTAGCCAATTGCTCTGATTCCAAAATATAAGTTATAGACAATTCTAAAATATCATGTGTCTGCATCTTGTGAAATTGGTGGTGTAATATGAATAGCACTAGTACCTATAAAATATTTGTTGCAAATTTTCATTAATTATTTATTTTACTTACATATGCATGACAATAACAAATCTTACTTTGCCAATATGAATACTTAAATTTCAACATCACATTATAATCAGTGGAAACGTCTTATACTACATATAAAATTTCACACAGTATAACTTTTTAATTATCATTCCCCTTTTATCAAAAGATGCAGGTTATTATCTGTCAAAATGTTATAATTTTAGATAGTGACGTACTTCTTCTATTACATTCACTTCTATATAAGGAATTTTTTTATATCAAAATATACTATTTAATTTTACTTTTTAAAGGATTACATTATTAGACTAGAGTAATCGAGCTATTTACTAATGAAGCTATACTTTTATCTTCTGAGTCATCCTCTTCATAGCTTTCACTGAAATCATTAGTCCCATCCTTTGAATCTTCCTTATAGCTTTCATCATCATAACTTTCTTTAGAATTTTGCTCTATGTCATCATTAAAGTCTTCTTCTAGGTCATCTTTCATTTCTTCTGAGTTTTCTTCTATTGGGACTTCTTCTATTTCTACTAGGTCTTCTTCCATTTTTGCTGAGTCCTTTTTTGGGTTCTCCTCTAAGTCTTTCTTTGGTTTCTCTTTTGGGTTCTTTTCTAGGTCCTCATTTGGATCTTCCTCTGGGTCTTCCTCTAGATCTTCCTCCGGGTCCTCCTCTGGTTCTTCCTCTAGCTTATCTTCTTTCTTCGTGTCCTTTTCCTTTTCCATGGTTGGTTCTTGTATCATATCTTAGCTATAAATTGCTTCAATAACCTCTTCTTATTATCTATCCAAATCTTCTCCCATCTCTCCTTTATAAAGTTCATTAAAATAATCTTGGGGTGGATTCTTTGTCGATTGACCTGGATCCACGCCTGACATTAGTGGACCAAGCATCTCAAAAATTAAATTATTAGCCATTGGATAAACATTTTCTTGCAATATGTCACCCTATTCTGGTGGAATTTCTATTGGCATTTCTTCCACTGGTGGTTCTTCTACTGGAACATATGTGAGAGGATGACCAACATATATGGCTTTATGATAATGATAAGCTAAGATTGCATCCAATGGTAAAATCAATGTATTCCATTTAACACGTCCATCAAAATGACATGCTTTTAGGTTTAACAAATGTACTACTACATCCTCCTCAGTTCGATCATTCAAATTACAAAGAGTTTCTTAAATATAATTCCACACTTGCTAATTATGAATCAAATTTAATAGAGGATTTTCATCAAAACTTTCTTGTATTTGACTAAGGCATTGAAATGTACAAACAATTCCATTTTCCTTAAATTCCTAATGCTCTTTTATCCTAAACATAACTAATAGATATAGACCTCTATTTTGACTTTCTAATGCTTTAACCTATTGCCATGAATCTTTAAAATTAAAAGCCATCGGATGAAATAAGTGGAATGCTTAGGATTGATCAATGAAATATTGACTTAGCCACTTACAGTCCATAATCATTCCAATAGTATATATTGCTTACACAAATACCACAGACAAAGATAAGCTTCTTTAGGAAAATGCAAAACATTATCTATTGTAATATATAAACAATTCAAGTAAAGATGACTAGGATGCCAATCAATGAACTTAAGAGGTCCTGCCATAATTCCATATTATCCTAATAATACTGTCTACATTTATACATCATTTCATGATCCCTGCTAGCAAAAAATGTTTCTAAGATTTTCTTAATGAGCTTTAAATGTAATCTATGTAAAGAATTGACAAAGTTAGCCAATAATGTGACACCCCCTACCGGATTCTGAAGAAACCCAACATACGATGCACTTCCCGCTAGGTCACCCCTCCTAAAATTACTCTAGGGGTAAACTCTTTAACTCTTATGGACTGTTCTAAAACTTTATTAGGTATTGCTTAGATTCTCAATCTAATCCTTAGAAATGTTCATATATGGTCTGATAGACTTAGAAAACCCATCTACAAACACTTTATATGCTGTAGAAAATTAGGCAACACAACGACTAGTCGGGTGACATACCAAAATTTTTTTTTTCACCTGTAAAAACACTTCTATAAATAGTAATATCATACAACCTCCATCTAGACCCTTCTGGTCCCCTAATTAACATAAACACACATTAATCACACATTAGAATACACATAGGGCCTCAGGCCCACAGTTATTAAAAACATCAAACAAGCCAAATAGACAAAGCACATGTTTATATACATCACGCCTATTCTTTATATATGTACACACACAGCAGGTTCTAAGCATGCTAACCCATACCCTATAGTGTTTTACATGAGTGCGAGCTAAACAAAATGAAAAGAAAAGACTCTATATCCTCTTCACGAATTGTACTACTACACTGCATGATCTTTGAGGCCGAACTAGTTATCTTTGCAAACTACACACCAAAACACTAGTACACTAAGTATGAAACTCAATAGTGAACTTAAAACATTTAAAACATGTTACATGCAATGGCTCGCATGCAATGATAATATGATAGTCAAAATGCAGTGTATGGGTGATATACTAGGTAATTCATGCCATTCAGGTGATATGCCATTTTTACACAATAATTACCAAAATGCCATTATGATAAACTCAATTAAATTAATCATGCAATAACCTGCCATTAATCAAAGTCTGAATATTAATTCAATTTAATTTATTAGGCTTAACTAGATAGACTACACCTAAGACACTAAACCAAGAGGGAACTGATAAATTGTGCAGTGGCCCACATTTTGGACCCTAACTGCTGCACTGGCCTGGTCTGATAGGAGGGATCAGCTCACTTGAACCTCCCAATATCAGACAAGAGATAGTAGGGATCAGTCTATAAACCTCCTAATATCTCAAACAACTCAACCCCTAATCAAAATATGGATAGCAGGGATTAGCCCATTGACCTCCCAATATCCAAAAATCACATCAAACTTCAGTGGATAGTAGGGATCAGTCTATAGACCTCCCAATATCCAAATAATCATCAACATCATACACTTTCAAAAGATAGCAGGGATCAATTTGTAGACCTCCTAATATCCAAAGTCACATAAATCATTTAGCAGCTGTTAATTCTTAAGTTAACCAGTCAACCCATCTAGTAGGTGTCTAACTAATAGGCCATCTAACCTTATTTTATGTTCATTTTTTACTAATCATCATATTATAATATTTAAGAATGAAAAAAAGACAATTATAAATTTTATTTAACAATTAAAATTTAACCTGGACAGTTACAGGTCATTTTTTGTCCTACCGGATAGTTATAGGTCAATTTTTTTGAAGTATTTTAAGTCACTCTCATAGGAATAATTAAATTAATATTAAGTCTAATCTAGGCTATTATTTTAATCCAAATATGTATATGCTAAAGGTTCATTTCAAGTATAGGTCCCTAAATAAATTTTACAAGACAGTTATAGGTCATTTTCCATTTTTGTGTAAGGCCATATTAAGTCCCAAATCAAACTCTTTTCATGCCATTTTTCAGTGCCATTTGCACTCATATCCATATACATTTATAGGCCTAAAGCCAAGCTAAAAAAAAAAAGAGGCTTTAACTCATTTCACACAAGCATGACAAATTGTCTCAAATTAAGGTACAATTTACATGCAAATTTTAGTCCATTTTAAGGTCAATTTTACCAAGCTATTCTAAGCCAATTTCAAGTTCCTTTTTCAACTATTTCGTAACCTTAAATGGAATCCCAAATTCCATTCATTTCATGCCTTATTACTTATACATATTCACTTAATTCATGCCAAATATAAATTACAAAAGTCATGCTAAAAATGCCATGCCAATTACACACACACATGCCATGCCATACCTTACCTTACTTTTCATGCCAAAACATCCCTTGAATACCTCTCACCCAATGCTTCCTAGTGGCCATGTACATGCTTTTCTCCATATTCAACCACATATACGCGTAACCTAACATCATACAAGCATGCTTATACACACACAATGCAATTATTATGCAAATTATGCCATTACATGCCTTATATATGCCTTAGCCGCACTAAGCACACACATACATAATCCTTGTTCATCACCAACACCTAAAATGTCATCCCTAATAAGCTAATTCCAATAGAATATGCCATGCCAACTTGTCATACCCCTAGCCTACATACTAAGATAACCTTTCGGCTAACTAAGGCCTAACATCAACACTCCTATTTTTCACCACATATAAATGCACTTTATGCATTTCTATGTTAAACACTTTAGAAATCATGCCAACCTCACTTAATTTAAGCCATACACACACCACTCATACCTCTTGGCCAAATGAGGAATTTACCCTCCCATTTATTCTTTTCATCAAATCACCATTCCAATCATTCATTCCATACATAATTAGTATAAATACATGCCTAATTCACAATTACAAACACATTAACGATGAATTCCATCATTTTCATACAAGGTTTCTACACTTTTTACATACAAATTCCAAGTCGCATACTTCCAATGCTTTAAATTCACATACCTCCTCAACAAGGAAGACTTCTCCCACACCTCAAGCTTGTGAAGGGCCTAGTTGCACCTTGCTTTGCCTTACACTCCAAACATGCCTCTTTCCCTTTAAAAAATCATAGAAACTCCTATAAGTCCCCAAATGCAAATCCAAAAGTATAGGCATTCTTAGAATGGTAAAATCCTCCAGGAAATAAATTAAAAAAGGAAGTAAACACTTACATATCAAAAGTTGGTTTCCAAGCACCCTTTTATGTCCTCTCGAATGTTCTTGAATTTCCTTAAGCTTTATGGACTCCTATGGCCTGCAATCCCTTTAAAAATTAATTCACAACACATTGAAATGATTTGTAGTGAGATTTAGTGGTTGTTTTAGATTTGAGAAGATGTGAAAACGGTGGATTGAAGGTGAAAGTGGCGTCGAGTGCAAAGGAGGAAGAAAGGAAGAAAATGGGTAGGTGGTGGGATTTATAGGCCAAGTGGCATCTAGGCGTCACCATGGGGCCTTTTATAGTGTCTAAGGTGGCATTGATGGGTCCACATGCCACCTGAAAGTCCTAAAATTGCTCTATTTCAGTAGAAACTTTGGAAAATTTTTAAAAATACTCAAATCTCTAAAAATCATTGAATTTATTTTAAAAATCCTCGATTGGTCCTATTTAGAGGCTTGTAAAATTTCACAGCCAAAATCCCTCGACAGGATAATTGACCAACTACCTCAATTTATGTGCAAAATCCAAAATTAAGGAAAAGTTGCAAACAACCTCAAAATTCAAAAATTCCTTTATCAATGGACTCAAAGGAGTTTTTAACCTTTAGGGTATGTCATTTTCATGTCTGTCTGGGCATATCTCGAGTCATTTTCGGCCTGAATCCATTTGAGCCTACGGCCCACTAGATTATAGCCTAAAATAATTTATTAGTTCTGCTAAATCTTTAAATTAAGCCATTTTTATCATTTTTAAGCCCTTCAAGTTTCATGACCAGTACACCCTACCTCGGCCTCATATAGGTGACTTGGCACTCCGAGCACACTTTTCGAGCCTCGAAGGTACTGTTAATAGAGCCTTGACTTACGAGCATTATAAATAACATATCATTTTCCATTATTACTCTATAATGTTAACCAAGTTGTGTCCATGTTGGCAAAGTAATATGTAAAAGACACAATGCAAAGGAAATTAGTAAC
>CANXYI011667701.1:0-10190 GCA_948208565.1 Hura crepitans
CATTTCAAAATCATAATACACATCTATGCACAAAATTTCACTTAAACTCAACATTTCACCACTTAAAAATGCCATGAAGCTTATTATGGCCATAACATACATCACTTCTACAATGTACATTAAAGGCACATTTAATTCCCATCATTGACATATTTTGAGGTCTTATAATGCATAAGTTCTTCATACATTACATACAAGATATAATTCACATCATAAAGCCCTTTTACACCTAATGCTAGCACTTATCGATTCTTAAGCCACATAAGGTCTTTCTACATACCTATTTGCCATACATAAGTTAAGGTGGTATTTGGCTACTTCAATAAGCCCACATTCATGCATTTAATCATATTAAAATGCTCAAAATGCATTTTTCACCATATTTACCCATACATAATTTATACATTCCTTTTAGGCAATAATTGCACAAAAATTATGTACCTAGCCTAAATGAGGCATTTGGCCCCTAATTTTGTAAGTCCCTCATTTCCCATACCCCGCACCTTTCCAATCATTTCCACATACTTAAATACTCACATTGCCATTTATTACTAAAATTTACCATGCAAGTTCATAAAATCCTTATTTTAGCAACAAAATGTTCTAAGGCTACATTAATGTATAAATGTGTATTTTACCCAACATTGGCCATTTGGCCAAACCAAAAACATGCACTCATTATCATTTAACCTCATGCCATTTTATTCAATTTGAGGTGATTTCACATAAAGTACATATAGCCATAAGGACTCAATTTCACCATAACATACATATGCCCATTAACTTTTTACAATGTCTTAAAATGCTCAATTGCACATAATGCATTTATCACTTAACTCAACATGTAAATTTGCCTATACACATGCCTATTTCCATCACATTTTAATCTCAAGTTATGCACACACACAAGCACCACTTAGTCATTTACACACACACCCATATGGCACATATCGATGCATAACACACATTCTTGCAATTTAAAATACCAACACATATATATTTCATCGAGTATATGTACCTCTTCATGTGTGGCTACCATTTTTTGAGGCCACTTCACTTTCCCACAAGCTTCTCCTTTCTTACACCATCATTATAGTTTCCTTGGGTTTTAGCGCTCTACAAATGACACAGGTGTTATTCCCTTTTTTGAATTTTTAGGCAAGAACTAGACAAAATTAGAACAAACTTTCTTCTACAAAGTTACACCTCTATATTCTTTCTTTCATAAAAATTTTGTTTCACATTATTTTGACCACTATACATAGAGTTATGGCCTAATTACGTTCTACTGCTCTTAAGGCACTCTATCAGTTCTAGTTTTCATCTCTCAAATTTTATCACATTTTTTAGTAGATTAAGCCTAGAATCAATTCAAGACTTCTACATAAAAAATTTAGCCCAATGAGTCTAATTTCATTTTGTTTTAAAAATCATGCATTTTAGACACCTACATTGGGAGTTATGGCCTAATTAATAGAGACTATTTCATTTATTTAGTGAATTCTACAAATAGTGCGAATACCCTTACTAATAGAATTTTTTGGGAAAAATCTACTTTGAATTATGGGAAACTTTCTTCTAAAAAATTATAGCTAATGTGTTAGCTTTCATTTGCAACTAGTTTCACATTTTTTTGACATATATATAGAGTGTTATGCCCAAAATACTCTTTAATACTCCTAAATGGGAATTAATTTCAACAACCCTAACAAATTTGAATTTCATACTCTTAATTCCTTTTCCCCCTCAAAATTAGCCACATTTAATAGAAATTTTTAGTGTTTTACTTCCCTTAATTTTCTTCCTAACATCCTCAGCACCTTTTGCATAATTATCCTAACATAATCTAGATAAATTTAGGAGAAAAACTAAAGAAAGAGGAACAAAAATTCATTACCTCTAATCATGGCTGTTGTCCCCACTTCTTTTCTTTTTTTCTTCCTTCCACCACTGCAGCTGGTCATTGGCAAGTTGCCATCACCACCATCCATGCTAGCTATAGCTCCCTTTCCTTCCTCTTCCCTCTTTTCTTCTTAATTTTTTCCCTTCTTTCTTCTTTCTTTCCTTTTCTTTCTTTTCCCCTTTTCTCTTCTTTCTCTTTCCTACATTTTATACTGCTCACTTTTTTTTCTTGGCTGCCACCTTACTTTAATTAGGCTAATTTAAATTGAAACTTCAAGAAATTATTAAAAATCACTCGAATGTGGAAAAAGCATCCTGTTTGTTCCTAAAATCTTCAATTAAACCCAATTAGATGCTCACAAAAATTAATGGCAAAAATCCTTAGGGAAGGAGGCAAACCAAATTTTTTAGAATTTACGATAAATCGATTTTGGCAAAACTTTGAAAATTTTTATATCACCACTCAAACCTCTAAAAATTGTTACATTTGTTTCTAAAATCCTTAAATACCTTCAATTAGAGGCATGTCAAATTTCAAGGTCAAATTCCTTTAGGAACTAGGCTAGCATGATTTCGAGAAAATTGCAATTCTATCAAAATCTCAAAAAAAATTCCAAATAACCTCAAAAAATTAAATTTCCTTCTCTATTGGCTTTATTACAATTTTTAACCTTCAAGGTATGATATTTTTAGGTTTATCTGGGCTTATCCTGGGTCATTCTCGGCTCAACTCGATATGAGCCAACATCCCACTAGCTTACAACTAGAAATAATTTATTTGTTCTACTAAAATTTTAATTGAGTTTATTTTCACCCCTTTTTAAGCCCCTTAAAGTTTATTGGGTAGTATACCCTATCTCGAGACTCATACAGGTGACTCGGCACTCCGGGTGCACTTTTTGCTCTCAACAACACTGTAATAGTCAGGCCATTACAACTTATGTGGCTTTAGCTATCTCAAAGCATAAGCTGCAACTTTTCCTTCTTGCATCAGCACACAACTCAATCCATTGAATGAAGCATTAGTATATACAATAAAATCCTTTCTTGGTTCAGGTTAAATCAGGATAGGAGCTTCAGTTAGCATTTTCTTCAACTTATTAAAACTCTCTTGACACTTTGTATCCCATTTAAACTTCATATTCTTCTTGATTAACCTCCTCATAGGTTTTATACTCATTGAAAACCCTTTCACAAACATTCTATAATATCTAGCCAATCCTTAGAAACTTCATATTTCTATTACATTCCTTAGAGGCTCCCATTCTAACACCACTTTATCCTTGCTAAGGTCAACCTTGATACCTTATGTTGACAGTATATAGCCTAAGAAAGCCACTTTATTCAGCCAAAATTCTTATTTACTTAACTTGACATAGAACTGTTCCTCTCTCAGAGTCTGTAACATAGCCCTAAGGTGTTGTTCATATTCCTCTCTAATCTTGAAGTACACTAGAATATCATCAATGAACACTACCATAAACTGATCTAGGTATGGTTGAAACACTCTATTCATTAGGTCCATAAAAGTTATTAGAGTATTAGTGAGCACAAACTAAGAATTCATAATGCCTATATCTAATCCTGAAAGTAGTTTTAGGAATATCAGCTTCCTTAATCCTCAACTAATTGTACCCTGACCTTAAATCTATCTGAGAAAAGATACCAGCACCTTAAAATTGATAAAAAAAGGTCATCTATTTAGGTTAAAAGATATTTATTCTTAATTATCACTTTGTTTAGTTGTCTGTAATTGATACACACCTAGAGCAACACATCTTTCTTCTTTACAAACAACACAAATGCTCTCCAAGGAGAAGTACTAGGTTTGATAAAACATTTATCTAATAGGTCTTATAGCTGCACCTTAAAGTTCTTTCAATTGAACAAGTGCCATTTTATATGGAGTGATGGATACAGGAATAGTACCAAAATACACTTCAATTTCAAAGTCAAGTTCTCTTTAAAGAGGCAACACTGGTAATTCATTAGGAAACACATCAGGGAACTCAAAAATTAATAGAATCTATTCAATGTTAGGAGTGGAAGTATTGGTGTTACTAACATGCACTAGATATGCTTTGCACCTTTTACGGATGTGTTTTCTTGTTGTAATTGTTGAGATGATGTTATCCAAAAGGCTTCTCTCTTCCATAACTATCACTTCTTATCACTCTACAATTCAAAGGTTCAATTTCTTGTGTTTACAGTCAACTATAGCCTAATGTTTAGATAACCAATCCATTCCTTAGATAACATCAAATTCATGGAAGGGTAGTTCAATCAAATTAGTAGGAAACAATTATTCATGAATCACTAATGGATAATGTCTATATACCTTGTTTACTATCACACTCTACCCTATTGGATTACTGACTTGAATATCTAAATCTACATATTTAGGTTCCTGTCCTCTATCATATGTTTGTGTAGTATAGAAATAAGAATGTGTGGACCTTGGTTTTATCAATGCCAAAATTGAAATATCAAATAAATAAAAAGTACCAGTAATAACATTTAGAGCTTCAACTTCTTCCTAGGTCTAGATTGAGTACTATCTAGTTGGTACATGAGCCTTTGACCTTGTACCCCGACTAGTGCTACTAGGCTAATCACCTCTAGCCTATCTTTGCCCCTAACTCTGAGGTGCCACTGATGCCTAAGTATGAACATCCTCTGTCTCCCTCTTGGGACACTCCCTTTTTTAATATTTTTTAGACCCACAAATGAAAAAATCCTTCTATCCTGGCCTATCTACACTAACCCTAGTGTCGTCTATTATACATGCCATAGGTCAGGGTTTGTTTCTTGCCCTTATTACTAGAGCACTAGTAGTGAGCTATAGTTTTCTGGGTTTGAATACTAAAGCTTGCCTAGAACTCTATGGTTGAGGTGGTCTTGGTGTCTGATAGCCTGGTTGTGATTGGGTTTCTCTTTGCCTTTTACCAGCAATTAGGGTTAAACTAGATTGCCCTACAATGAACTATCTCTTTCTCTGGAAGACCTCTCTCTTCTCTTACACCATCTCCTTTATACTATACACAGATGATACCAAAGCTGAGAAATATCTAATTTGCGTAGTGGATATCTGCATTCTCAACTCATCATTGATGCTTTCTTCCAATCTTTTGCATTTTTCTTCCTTAGTAGGGATAAATTCCTTTACATATCTATTACATTTGGCAAAGTCTTTCTCATACTTAGATACTGATCTTCTGCCCTATTTGAGCTTAAAAAACTCTTGTCTCTTCTTATCTTTATATGAATTAGGTATCTATCACTTTCTGAACTCCTTTTAGAAAAGCTCCTAAGTTAAATCTATTGGTGTCTTTTTATTTTTAATAGTGTCCCACCAGTGGAATGCATCTTCCTACAAAAGAGAAGTAGTACACTTTAAACTTTTCTCCTCTATACATTTTAATGTTTTAATATCCTTAATATCTTTTCATGCTAGTATTCTACTTTTGCTACTTCATCTCCTTTAGCTCTTAGGAAGTCTACAAACCCCCATTTTCTTTACTCTCTCTAGGTATGTCTTTTGTAGTGCAACTGGGGGTTGAGGTGGAGGAACTGGAGCTGGTGGAAGAGGTGGAACTACTACTATGATATGTCTAAGCAAATACACTATCTGCAGTAACAGTACTGGAGATACTTGGGTCTATGGTTATGCCTAAAGATGAGGCTTGTATATAACATCACTTGGCTTTGGTGTGGCTACACTACTTACTCCCTGTATAGTTGTAAAAGCATAACTGGCTACTTCTTCTACTCATTCTTCTAGTGTTGTCGCTCATCTTAATTAACTATAAAGAAAAAAGAACCTATCAACCTCATTGTAGTATATCATATTAGAAAAATCAATTCCTAGACATGGGAACTCTTGTAACATACCTAAGAACATTTAACCTATCCTCTAATACCACCCAATGTGACAGCCCCTACCAGATTCCTGAAGAAACCCAATTGGCAATGCACTTCCACTAGCTCATCCATCTTGAAATTGCAACAGACCACTTTTATTTAACACTTATAGAATTTTTATTATCTTGATAGATATAGCCTAGATCCTTGGTCTATAACTTAAACATTATTATTTAGGGTATAGTAAGTCTTAAAACCTATTTACTAGACTATTGTAAATACCATTGAAATTTGGGCAGCATAATTGCTACCAGAGTGACATTCTAAAAATTTTGACCTATTAAAAACACTTCTAATAACCATAATTACTTCTCTTGAAACTCTCTAGACCCTTTTAGTCCTCAATCATCATCCATATAACATGAAGAGCACCCAATCATCACCCAGGCCTCCAGCCCATAAACATCAGCATAGATAGAAATCAAACCATTCAGATCTAGAGGCCTATTTATATATATCACATGGTTAGCATAATATTACAGACACTAGCAACTCATAAGCTTGCTGAACCCATAACCTATAGTATGTACATGAGTGCCTACTAATACCATTAAAGTAAAACAAAACCTTATATCTTTAATTTTCTTTACTGCTACATAGCATAAAATCTGAGGCTAGACCAGAACTTGTTGTTACCTGTGCACTAAAATACTATTATGCTATGTATGTAACTAAGTGGTGAATTTGAAAGAATAAAAATATGTTATTATGGCACATAGATGAATTAAACATGCTATAAATACATGAATGCAATACATATTATCTATGTAGCAAAATAATATTATTTTATTAAACATGTTATGAAATAATATTATTTTATTATCCTACCTAATAATTTAATTATTTTACATTGATGCCACTACCTAAATGCCATTATTTTAAGTACCACTATTAATTATCATCAAGTGATTTATTTAATTGATTAAGTAGGCCCAACTAGGTAGACTCACTTTTGGACACTATACCAAGAGGGAAATCAAATTGTGCAATAATTTTGCATTTTGTACCTCGGGCTCTACACCAACCTAGTGTAGTGGCCCAACTTATGGACCTCAACTGCTGCGTTGACCTAATCTAATAAATAGAAAAATATCGGTATCATTATGTCATAACACCATAGTGCAGTGGACTATCTTGTAGACCCCGACTGCTGTGCTAGTCTGGTCTACCGAGCAGGTAATAATATCAACATCATAGTGCAATAGCCTATCTAGTAGACCCCAATCACTATGCCGACCTAGTTTGATAAATAAATAGAAATAATCATTAAATCATAGTGCAATATCCTATCTTATGACCCCAACTGCTGCACTAGCCTTATCTAAGAAATAGATAGATATCTAGTACCTACTAATACCTAGTTCACTGGTCAACAAAATCAGTGGTGTCTAACTAATGGGCACAGTCTCTTATTTATGTTTATTTTATTACTGATCCTCATTTTAAAATATTTGTAATTTATTGATAGATAATTATTAATTTTTTTTCATAGTCGAGTCTTAATTAGACAGTTACAGGTCAATTTGTTCCCAACCGGACAGTTATAGGTCATATCTTTTAGGCAAGTTCCACATCACTTTTTTAGGTATTTCTAAGTCCAATTTAAGTCCATTTTCATGCCACT
Source organism: Hura crepitans (assembly GCA_948208565.1). Classification (NCBI taxonomy): domain Eukaryota; kingdom Viridiplantae; phylum Streptophyta; class Magnoliopsida; order Malpighiales; family Euphorbiaceae; genus Hura; species Hura crepitans. The sequence continues at coordinate 7,448 of CANXYI011667701.1, forward strand.
AGATTAGGTCTAACTTTCTTTAAAACATAAGTCATTTGCAAGTCAAATCCTAAATGGTTATTTTTATAGGACAGTTACGGGTCATTTCTAAATTTTTGGTACACTGTTATGGGTCCTTAGACCATATTTTCTAGTTATCTTTCCATGTCATTTTATTCCATTTCAACATGCCATCATAGTCTTAGTACTATGCCATTACATACATCCAAAGTAATCCTAAATATGGCATCATGGTTTTCATCAAGATCAATTATACAAAGTGCTCAAAATTTAGGTACTATTTCATGCCATTCTATGTTCCATTACAAGTCATTTTTACCATTTCCTTTTTAAGCCATTTCCTAGCCACATTGCCAACACAGTTTCATTGCATTTACTTGTCGTACCAGAAGTTGCATTCATAGCTATGTTGATGCCTATTTTATGCCATTGCCATGTCATATATTCCATGCTTATTATGCCATGCCATTCCTATATAACATACATCATGCCACATTATACTTACCATACATACCATACCATACCTACCTCTTAACTAAAGCTTGTTTATGGCTACGCACATGCCTTTTCTCACATTTTATCACACATACATATCATGTGCTAACATTCAAACATACACACACGACATACCATGCCATGAGAAATCACATACATGCCTTAGTCATGCCATAATGCCATACCTATATACACATTTTCTCCAAATTCACTATATAATCATCTAATTCCATGGCTAACATATTATTTTCGAACACATACCCCATATATACATGCCATACACTTAACTTACAAGACAAAGCACCCTATTGCCCCTCTCGGCCATTCCTAATATCACCCATAACCATATATCTTGTCAATATATAGTCACACAAATCATTTATCCTTATACTATACATATTATTAATCATTATATCCCCCACATATACATGACATAACACTATAGACACATACCACACACCTCTCAACCATAGAGGCCCCATGACATTCCACCTTGTTATTCTACCAAATCATCATACAAATCATCAAATTTACATAAAACTAATCTCAAATTAAGCCTAAATAACTAATTATCACACATTAGATATTCAAAGTTCAAATTCTATACCCTAATCCATAGTGGTCCATAAGCAAAATAAACTTGGCATGCTTTTATTCAATCAAATCCACATACCTATCTCAATTTTGAAGCTTTTTCCACACCCAAATGCCTTCAATACACTTGTTGTACACCTTTTTATCTATAGCCTGCATACATACGCTTTTCACTTAAAAAAATCATGATAAAATCTACAAAGTCTCCAATTGAAAATATAAGAACATGGGTAGTCTTAGGATGATAGAATCCCCTTAGAAGTAAAGCAAAAATAGAAAGAAACCACTTACACAAAGACTTAAATTTTCAGCCGCCCTTATTTGTATACTTAAGCTTCCATGAATTTTCTTGATTTCCTTTAATATCCATGATGACCAAAAAATTAAAGGAGAGGTTTCCTATCTTACTAAAGTGCTTTTTAATGGCATATATGGTTAGAATAGAGCTTGAATTGATTCAAAGATGTAGGGTGAAAAAGGAGAGTTGTGTCATTACCTAAGGGAAAGAAAGGAAGAAGAAAATAGGGAAATGACGTGTCACTATGCCAAGTAATGGAAAGTCTATATGGGACACCATTTTATAGTGGGTCTGGGGTGCTCAGTTGGTGACACGTGTCACCTGAGCATCTTGAAAATGCTCAGTTTTGACTGAAACATTGGGAAATTTTTAAAATTCACTTAGGCATCCAAAAATTATCTTTTTAGTTTCAAAATCTTTGATTGGGTCTATTTAGGGGCTCGTAAAATCTCAGGTTAAAATTCCTTCACTAGGACATTTAACTAATTCCTTATTTTATGTGAAAATCTCAAAATTTAGGAAAAATAGCAAATAACCTCAAAAAATTAAAATTTCTTTAGCAATGGTCTTAGGGGAATTTTTGACCTTCAAGGTTTGGTATTTTCATATCCACCTGGGTATATCCTAAGTTATTCCTAACCTAAATCCATTTAAGCCTATCGGCTACTAGATTATGGCCTAAAATAATTATTAGTTCCACTAAATTTTTAAATTGTCATTTTTAACATTTTATGACCCCCTTGGAGTTTCATGACTAGTATGCCTTGCCTCATGCCTCGTAAAGGTAACTCAGCACTCCAGGCACACATTTTGAGCTTTAAAGGTATTATTCATAAAGTCTCAACTTACGGGCATCACATATACGATATCTCAAGATTTTATAGCTTTTCCTTACCTCTATTCTCATTCCCCTTTGTGTTCTTTAAATTCCATAAAATGTCAATAATTCAAAAATTCATAGAAAACTATATACAACTCCAAATTTAAAAATAAATGCATAACTATGACATAGAACATTTCTTGTTACCTAGAAAAATACTCGAGATTTAATACGGGGTCTAGTGCAATTTAAGGGTTCAAAACCCTAAACTTTTATACCTTTATTTTCACCTCAAAAAGCTCTATTTCTTGCAAAATTGAGGCTAGATTTAGGTTTTAGACATTGAAAGGATTACATCAAAGGATTTTGAGATGATCTAAGGAAGGAATGAAGAAAAAAAAGAAGGGAGGTGGGTCTATTTTATTGCCATACACATGCACACACCAAGACCTTTTCATAGTATGAGTATGGATAGCCATGATCACACCACATAGAGGTCTTTAAGAATCATGCTTTTAATACAAAAAATTATCAAA
>CANXYI011667703.1:0-13150 GCA_948208565.1 Hura crepitans
ACTGTATAGTGAAAATTGAGTAGATGAAATTGGTTGATATCTATGTCCTAATAATTTAAAAATAAATAGAATGAATGAACAGTAAATAAATAAATTAATTAATAGATAGTTGGCCCATTAGTTAGACACCCACTGGATAGGTTGGCCAGTCAATTAGGGATTTGCAGCTACTAGAGACTTTATGGCTTTGGGGCTATTGCTTTCATGATTATGATGGTGAGTGCAGCCGCTGAGGTCATAACATGGGCCACTGCACTATGTAGGGTAGGTACAACTATCAATGTCTCATAATAGACCACTGCACTATGCTGGTGCAGCAGTCGAGGTCTAGTTATGGGCCACTGCACTAAATGGGTGCAGCTGTTGGATTCCAAAATGTGGGCCACTGTACAGTCTAGATTTCCCTTATAATTTAGTGTTTTAAAGTGTTGTCTTTTTAGCTGGGACTAAAAAATAAAATAAATACAATAAATGGTGAATAGAAAATTTATAAAAATGAAGTCTATATCATGAAATTTATAATTAAATTAATGAGAAAAGAAAATAAATTATTATTATTATTATTATTATTATTATTATTGTGACACCATCTTAGTATATTACATGATGCACGCATGACTGGCATGATGCATATGAGACTGCATGACATGCTTTTATTGTATTAAATTCACCACTAAGTATTGTACTCAATGTATTGGTGTTTCGATTTGCAGGTAGTAGATAGTATAGCTTATCAGCCTTAGTAAGGTGTTGCAGTGTAGTAGACTGATTTTGATGGTATATTTCTATTCTTTTTATTGTTTTAGAAGGCACTCATGTAATTCCTATAGGGCTAGGTTTAGTTTTTGTAGTACTGAATGATTATGTCATCAATATGCTGGTGGATTTATATGATGCATAGTTAAATTACACTGAATAGTATTAATATTTATATTCAGATGTTTTATGGGCCTGGGGCTGCATGTGATGATATTGTGAAGTTAATTATGATTTGTACATTGACATTAGAGGGTTATTAAGTAATATTTGAATGAAAAATATGTATGTCGATAAGTGCTAAATGAATGAACCGTTGGAGCAATATCAGGATGGGTGACCTAGGGGAAGGTACCATTGCTTGTCTTGTTTCTTCCAAAATTGGGCTAGGGGTGTTACATTTAGTGGTATCAGAGCTTAGGTTTAGGCATTTCTAGGTAGTTTACATGAGTTCTAGTGTCTAGGCTTGATTTTCTGATAAGCTACACTGTAATAAGGCTAACAGAGGTTATTCTTTTATAGTGATCAAGATGAGTGAATGGATACCATCTGAGCATGTAGAGGAGGTAGCTAGTTATGTTCCTACCTCAACTCATGGTGCAGCTGTTAGTGCAGTGACACACGAACCTAGTGACACTGCATGGCCATAATAGCTACCACAGTAGCAGTAGGCTTTACTAGCATTACTACAATAGATAATAGACCTATTGAGATATACATCAGGAGCAGTACCACCTCCTCCACCTCCAGCACTAGTACAGAAAACCTGTCTAGAGCAAGTGAAGAAGATAAGTGCGGTTGACTTTTTGGGATCTAAGGAGGATGATACAGCCAGAGCTGAATACTGGCTTGAGAGAACCCTAAGGATATTAGAGCAATTGGAATGTACTGAGGAAGAGAACTTGAAGTGTGCTATTTTTCTCTTGCAAGAAGAAGCCTTTCATTGGTACGACACCATAAAGAAAAGAAAGGTAGCAACAACAAAAATCACTTGGAACTTCTTTCTGATAGAATTTAAAAAGAGATATATTCCAGAATCATACAAAGATAAAAAGAGGCAAGAGTTTTTCAATCTGAAGTAAGGTAGAAGGTCAGTTTCTGAATATGAAAAGGACTTTGCAAGACTTAGTAGATATGTTGAGGGGTTCATTCTTAGTGAAGAGAAGAAATGTAAAAGGTTCCTATAAGGCCTTAATATGGAGTTGTGCATGCAGATAGTAACTCTAAAGATTATAGATTTTGCTATTTTAGTGTCAACTACTTATGATATAGAGGAGATGTTGTAGGAGAAAAGATAGGTTTTTTAAAAGAAAAGGTAGTTTACAGCTGACTAGACTAGCTCAGCACTCAGAGTTAGTAAGAGACAGAGGGAGACCTATACTCAGTCTCAATCGGTACATAAGACATAGAGGCAGCCATAGTCTTAGAGGTCAGGATAGGCATCTATATTTAAGCCTAAACTTCCTCAACAGACCTCGAGTGCCCCAACTTTAGTAGCTAGGAGTACACCTCCTACATGTGAGATATGTCACAAGAGACCTTGAGGACATTGTAGATCAGTTAGGCTAGGAGAATGTTTTGTATGTGAGGCTAAAGACCACCACTAGAAGGACTGTCCACAGAGGCAAAGTGAGCCTGTACAGACACAAGCTTCAGTAGCACCCTTGAGTAAGAGGCAGAGACAGTTTAGATTTGACCAACCCAGCAATAGCCAGAGAACTAAGTCTGAGGCATGAGCTCTAGCCAAACAGTACACTATTAGAGTTTGTGAGGATGCAGAAGCTTGAGACGTGATTGTTGGTATGTTTCTCTTATTTGATGCTCTAATTTTGGCATTCATAGATCCAGGCTCAACACATTCTTACATATGCACTACACAAGCACAAGATAGGGGGTTAAAACCAGAATCAGTAGATGTAGACATCTAAGTTAGTAACCTAATTAGATAGAGTGTGATATTGAATAAGATATATAGATAGTCCTTTGATGATTTAAAATAAGATATTCCTTGTAGATTTAATAGAACTTTTGTTTAATGAATTTGATATTATCTTAGGTATGGATTGGTTAATAGAACATTAGGATATGGTACATTGTAAAAATAAAAGGCTTACCCTTAAGATAGTAGAAGGTTATGAGGTAATAGTTATAGGTGAGAGAAATTCTTTAGATAACCTCATCTTAGCTGTTACAGCAAGGAGATTGATCCGTAAGGGTTGTGAAGCCTACCTAGTTCAAATAGTGGACACCAGTAACTCCATACCTGATATTGATAAGATCCCAATTGTAGCTGAGTTCTAAATGTATTTCCTAATGAGTTACCAAGATTACCCTCACAACGAGAATTTGATTTTGAGATTAAAGTGTATCTTAGTACAACACCTATATCCATTGCACCTTACAAAATGGCACCTGCTGAGTTAAAGAAATTGAAGGCATAGTTATAAGAATTGTTAGACAAGGGTTTCATCAAACTCAATATTTCACCCTGGGGAGCACCCATGTTATTTGTAAAGAAGAAAGATGGGTCACTTCAGTTTTGCATTGATTACAGATAGCTGAATAAGGTGACTATGAAGAATAAATATTATTTGCTGAGGATTGATGATCTTTTTGATTAGCTTAGAGGTGCAAGTGTCTTTTCTAAGATAGATTTGAGATCGGGATACCACCATTTAAGGATTAAGGAGTCTGACATGTCTAAGACTGCTTTTAAAACTAGATATAGGCATTATGAGTTCTTAGTGATGCCATTTGGACTCACTAATGCCCCAACAGCTTTTATGGACTTAATGAACAGGGTCTTTCAACCATATCTAGATTAGTTTGTTGTAGTATTTATTGATGATATCCTGGTGTATTCTAAGACTCAAGAAGAACATGAATAGCACCTCAGGATTGTTTTACAGATCATAAAGGAGAGAAAATTGTATGCCAAGTTGAGCAAATGTGAATTTTGGTTAAATAAAGTGTCCTTCTTAGGTCATATTACATCAATAGAAGGTATCAAGGTGGATCCCAATAAGGTGAAGGCTATGTTAGAGTGGAAGCCACCTAAGAATGTGACTAAAATACGAAGCTTTCTAGGATTGGCTAGTTATTATAGGAGATTTGTGAAAGGATTTTCAATGATCTTAGCACCATTGACAAGACTATTGAGAAATGATGTAAGGTTTGAATGGGATGAGAAATGCCCGAAGAGTTTTAAGAGATTAAAGGCAATGTTAACCGAGGCTCCTATACTTGTTCAACCTAAATAGGGTAAGGACTTTGTTATCTATAGTGATGCCTCACACTATAGGCTTGGATGCATTCTGATCTAGGAAGGTAAAGTAGTGGCATATCCCTTCAAATAGTTGAAGCTATATAAGAAGAACTACCCCACGCATGACTTAGAATTAACAGCTATTGTTTTTCCCTTGAAGATATGGAGACACTATCTATATGGCGAGAAATGCTATATTTACACTGATCATAAGAGTTTAAAGTATCTCCTTACATAGAAGGAGTTAAACTTGAGGTAGAGAAGGTGGCTAGAGTTGATAAAAGACTATGATTGTCTGATAGATTATCATCTAGGAAAGGCGAATGCAGCTGCTGATGCCTTGAGTCAAAAGTTCATGGCAACATTAAGAGCAATGAATGTTACAATGAGGTATATAGGGGAAAATGCTATATTGGCCGAATTGCAGATCAAACCTAACTTCAAGCAACAAAGTAAAGAAGCATATATAAGAGTCAAATAGCTAGTACAGACCATAAGCAAAGTCAAAGAGGGGAAAACCATAGAGTTTGAGTTAAGAGAGGATATATATCTATACTACCATAACATATTGTGTGTACCTAATATATATGACATCAGAGCACATATTTTGAGAGAAGCACATGAAGCTCCTTACTTTATGCATCCAGGTAGCATAAAGATGTATATAGACTTAAAGCCTCATTATTGGTATTCAAGAATGAAGCAAGATGTAGCTGAATATGTAGCTAGATACTTGACCTATCAGCAAGTAAAGGCTAAACATCAAGTTCCTTCTAGATTGTTACATCTAATAGCAATACTAGAATGGAAATGGGAGAAGGTCACTATAGGTTTTGTGATGGGGTTACCATTGACAAAGAGCAAGTGTGATGCGATATAGGTAATCATGGACAGGTTAACTAAGACAACACATTTTATTCCTGTAAGGATGAATTATTCTTTAGAGAAGTTGGCATAATTGTATATTGATGAGATTGTCAGATTGCATGGTATGCTGATAGCCATCATTTCTGATAGAGATCCCCCGTTTACCTCCAAATTCTAGAAGAAACTACATGAAGCTTTTGGGACTAAATTGACATACAGCATAGCTTTTCATCCTTAGATAGATAGACAATTGAAAAGAGTGATACAAGTTCTAAAAGATATGTTATGTAGCTGTGCCATCAAGTTCAAAGGTAGTTAGGACCAATATCTGTCATTGGTTAAGTTTGCTTATAACAACAACCATCAAGCAAGTTTAGGTATGGAACCTTATGAGGCATTGTATGGTAGAAGGTGTAAAACTCCCTTATGTTGGACTAAAGTTGGAGAAGGTAAAATAATGGGACCTGATCTGGTTAAGGATGTAGAGGATAAAGTTAAGATCATTAAAGAGAGATTAAAGGCTACTACAGACTATCAGAAGTCTTATGCTAATCTGAAAAGAAGAGATATCGAATTTAAAGTAGGTGTGAAAGTATTTTTGAAGGTATCACCATGGAAGAAGATACTCATGTTTGGTAAGAAAGGAAAGCTTAGTCCTAGATTCATTGGTCCCTATGAGATTATAGAACGTGTGGGGCCATTGGCTTATAAGCTAGCTTTACCACTTGAGTTGCAGCAGATACATGACATTTTTCTTATGTCGATGCTAAGACAGTATAGATCTAACCCATCCCATGTGATATCAATAGAAGAGATTCAAGTGCAACTAGACTTGACGTATGAAGAAGAACTTGTGTAGATTCTAGCTAGAGAACTAAAGTAGTTGAGGAACAAGTCCATTCCTTTAGTAAAGGTGCTATAGAGGCATCACAACACTGAAGAGGCCATGTGGGAAAGTGAGGAGCAAATGAAGGCTCAGTACCCACACTTATTTTCATCAGGTAATTTCGAAGATGAAATTACTTAAGAGAGGAAGAATTATAATGCTCGCAAATCGAGGTTTTATAAATAGTACCATCGAGGCTTGAATAGTGTTCTTAAGAAGCTAGAATAACTTTGTAAGGCCAGTGAAGGTGTGTACTAGTCATAAAACTTTGACAAGCTAGAAAATAAGGAAAATGGATTAATTTAAAAATTTAGTAGAACCAATAATTCATTTCAGGTGGAAAACTAGAGAATAGTAATCTAAAATGGGTTATGTCAGGAATGACCTGGGATGTACTTGGATAGACTTGAAAGTAGCATACCGTGAAGGTCAAAAATTCCAATGAGTTCATTGGTGGAGGAAATTTAATTTTCTAAGGTGGTTTGATATTTTTTTAAAATTTCTTATTATAGCGGGTGAATAGTACACCCACTTGCCATTGGAGTTTAGGCTTGAAATTTTGTGAGGCCATAATTGGGCCTAATTGAGGATTTTTAAAACAAAAGTGACTATTTTTAGAAGTCTAAAATAATTTTTAAAATTTTCTAAAGTTTAAAGTGAAATGATTTTTGTGGGCCGTTAGATCACCATGTGTTGCGATCTAACACACCCACCACTAATATATAAGGGCTTCCCACACATGAACATCATTTTACATATGTAAGGAAGCCAACTTTAACCTTTAAAAACCCTAGTAAGTGACGCCATTTTCCAAAGAAAGCTCTCCCTCCATATTTGCTTCATACCCACACCAAAACACCACTAAATCCCATAAGTCTTATATGGAAATAAACCTTCATAACCTCTAGATTTCATTTCTACCTTTAAAATACCTAAAAAGCATGTATGAGGTGAATAGTGCTATTTTTGAGTGGAAATGCTCTTTTCCTAGTTTTTTTTATTTTAGGTTCGGATAGTCCTTGAAATTTTAAGAATTTCTATGTTTATAGATTTCTATGATTTTATATGTATTTTTGAAGCTAGAGTTTCGTTATGTAGGTTTAAGGAGAGATTGTGAAGAACTAAGGCAAACAAGGCCTTAGAAAGGTGGAAAAAGGTGTAGAGATACTCTAAGTATATGGATTTAATACAATAGATGCATGCCAACATGTGTTTGTATGTGTACATGTATAAACATGTGTATGGAAGTTTTGGTTCAAGTATGTGTGTGTTTGATTTGGTGTAGTAAGCATGCTATAATGTGAATTGGATATGAGAAAGATGATATAGTTGTGTTTAGGATGTGAAAAATATGTGAAAATGCATGATATATGTATGGTCACATGTATGTCATGGCATGTGCATGTATGTATGACATGTGTACATGATGTGCCATCATGTCAATCATGATGTAACATGATGGTAATAATGTGTAAAATAAAAGGGAACATGGCATGTGAAAATATATGTATAATAATGACATGATACATGGATATGGTTATGTATGATAAGATGGGACATATTGGGTACACATGGTAAGATAAGAAATTGGTAGAGGAAAATGTACACTAAATGTGAAATAATGGTTATTATATGGCATATAATGGAATATATGAAATTTGGGCATTATATGACTTATTTAGTATGAAGAATTAATGATAAAAATGATGTGATATTATGGTGATGAACATGTCACATTATGTAAGATATAATGGCATGGTAGATGATGGCATGAGGATATGAGAAAAATAAGAAATGACCAAATGAATAGTAATATTTTTATAAAATTGACTTATAATTGTCTAATAAAAAAAATAGTGACTTGTAACTATACAGTGAAAATTGAGTAGATGAAATTAGTTGATATCTGTGTCTTAATAATTTCGAAACAAATAGAATGAATGAACAGTAAATAAATAATTTAATTAATAGACAGTTGACCCATTAGTTAGAAACCCATTGGATGGATTGATCGGTCAACTTGGGATTAACAGCTGCTAGAGACTTTCGGGGCTATTGCTTTCATGATTATGATGGTAGGTGAAACTGCCAAGGTCATAATGTAGGTCACTACACTATGTAGGGTAGGTGCACTCATCGAGGTCTCATGATAGACCACTACATTATGTTGGTGCAGTAGCCAAGGTCTAGTTATGGGCCACTGCATTAGGTGAGTGCAGCCGTCAGAGTCTAAAATGTAGGCCACTGCATAGTCTAGATTTTCCTTATAATCTAGTGTCTTAAAGTGTCGTCTTTCTAGCTAGGCCTAAAAAATAAAATAAATATAATAAATGGTGACAGTAAATGGTGAATAGAAAATCTATAAAAATGAAGTCTATATCATGAAATTTATAATTAAATTAATGAGAAAAGAAAATAAATTATTATTATTATTATTATTATTATTATTATTATTGTGACACTGTCTCAGTATATTACATGATGCACACATGACTAGTATGATGCATATGACACTGCATGACATGCTTTTATTGTATTAAATTCACCACTGAGTATTGTACTCAGTGTATCGGTGTCCTGATGCACAGGTAGTAGATAGTGTAGCTAATTAGCCTCAGCAAGGTGTTACAATGTAACAAACTAATTTTGAGGGTATATTTCTATTCTCTTTATGGTTTTAGAAGGCACTCATGTAATTCCTGTGGGGTTGGGTTTAGTTTTTGTAAGACTGAATGATTATGTCATCAATATGCTTGTGGATTTATATGATGTATGGTTAAATTACACTGAATGGTATTAATATTTATATTCAGATGTTTTGTAGGCCCGGGGCCGTGTTTGGTGATATTTTAAAGTTAATTATGATCTGTACATTGACATTGGAGGGTTAGTTTGAAGATTTAAGTAATATTTAAATGAAAAATATGCATGTCTATAAGTGTTAAACGAATGAATCCTTAGAGCAATATTAGGATGGGTAACGTAGGGGAAGGTAGTATCGCTTGTCTAATTTCTTCCAAAACTGAGTTAGGGGTGTTACACCTTACATCTTTGCTTATCCCTTTTTATGTGGCACTAATCAATATGGTTGATTATATCTTATTATTAAAAGTTTAATTAAATTTAGTTTATAATAAAGGAATGTGAAAATAAGGCTTGGTGTTAATTAGTAATTTAATAAAGATCTATTTTATGAAAGCCTTAATTGTTGATGTATATAAAACTATAAAATAATCTTATGTGTGTTGTAAGAATGCTTGTTATATAACATAGTAAACTTGGATACCTTTGCTTAGCGTGTTAGTGTTTTGAGACACACAGGTTTTCACATAATGAGGATAAGCAGTTGAAGCTAGCAAACATTAGGATTTGAAAAATAGGATATATGAGGAATTGTGAATACAAGATTGGTAACATGTCTAAAGACTATGTAATTTGCATATTTACCAAGTTGTTATGTATTATTTATGAGGGTTTTGCAATTATTGTTAGTGTGGACTGAGTATGTAACGCCTTAAAAATCTCAACAATTATGAATAGTACTTTTTCATGATTAATAGTATTCTCGAGACTTTGGGATGCACTGAAGTCACTAAGAGAAAGTATTAATCATAAAATAATTTTTGAAAAAGTTTGAAGTCAATTGGAGGTCGCCAGAGTGGTTAAAAATACTAAGGATGTTTTTACGGCAGTATCTAGGGAATAGTGACTAAGGCAAAGCTGAATTGTAAATTAATTTTAAAGTTGTTCAGAAAATTATGAATATATTATGACTTGATACTTTAATATTCCAACGAGTCTAATGGCATGAAAATTGAAATTTTTTGATATCGGGAAGTTATTTTTCTAGAAATTGGGTAACCCAAAAATAATGGAAAAAAAATCCAATTTTTGAGTTTTTGAGCTCTAATTTAAAAAGACATTTAAGGTTTAATTAAAGTGAATTATTGACACAAAAATGGCAATTTAAAATTCTCGGGAAGTGAAGAAAAATTAGGGAAAATTTTGCTACATAAAATAATTTTAGAAGGCTATATATATATATGAGTTAAAAAGTCATATAAATGCCAAACACTATTCATTCTTCTTCCCAAATTAGCAGCCAACATTCTCCTTTCTCCTCCCCCTTTTCTTTCTTATGTTCTCCCTTATTAAGCCAAATTAGCCCACCAAAATTGAATTGTAGAGCCTCCATGCCATGAATAGCTCATTGAAAGTGGAATTTTTGAGAAATAAGGCTTGAAAACATCGAAATTCACTCCTCGTGAATAGTACCCATGAATTTTTCGGGTAAGAATTTTTGACTTTTGACATTTTTCCTATTACTAGAGGTGCCCAAGAGTTGGTATATAGCCTTAGATTGAATTTTAGAGCTACTGTTTATTTATTACAAATTTTTAAAGTTTGTTTCGGGTTATGCTAAATACTTCTAACCTGAGAAGCGATAAAGGGAAAACCAAGGCATAAATAAGTCTCTGAGAACCTTCTTAGACATCTCGGTATGTCAAATTGAAATAATATGGCCAATTTTAATTAAAGCCATTAAATGCACCTATTATGTATATTAGGTACTAAATGCTCATTTTTGTGTAGGAATATAAATGGCATGTTTACTGGTGTTAGATTGCGGGTTATAAATCTGAATAAAGGATGAATAGGAGGGATGAGAGCTTGAATTATAGCATAAGTTTGCTACCTTTCTTGTGGAAAAATATGCAGTTGTAATATATAATCCTAGGGGATTTTGGCTTAAATTTTAAGTGCTTTAGGTATATGATACTTTGTTTTGTTGTGGTAGCATTAAAATTTCCCATTGCTTTGAGATGTGATTGGAATAGAGCAAGGATTTTAGGTGAAATTGGTGTTAATTGAGAGAGGAAACTCATAATTTAGGGCTGGAACTAATGTAAAATTTTAGGAATAGTAGAGATTGTTTTGGTAATAACTTTTTGTAGATATGTTAGATTGATGTAAAATAAGTTGCAAATGAACACATAGGAATATAAGTTTGTAGAAGGAAGTTTCCTCTAATTTAGCATAGTTTTTGCCTAAAAATTCTATCAATAGAGGTGTACGTGCTCTATGTATAGAATGCTAGAATTTAAGGAATAGTCTGTGTTCATTAAGCCATAAATTTAATATAGGTGTCCAAATCATATGATTATTGAATCAAATGAAACTAGAATTATATATCTAAAAGTTTATTCTATAGGTCTTGAACCAATTCTATCTTTAATATGACCGAAATCTTAAGATAATCTAGGAGTGGTGAACTAGAAATCTAAAATTTCTAAAATGAAGAATTTCGAGAATAGTACATGGTAATTAGCTTATAACTTTTAATATTTGAGCCTAATTAAAGTGAAACTTGAACCAAAATAAATTTAAGACATAGATCTAGAGTTTTGCTTCTTTAACCACACCAAATTTAGTAGGTAGGATGTCCAAAAATGTGATATGATTTGGGATTTTGATGCTAGAAAATGTTTAAATCTACGATTTGAAAGTAAAGAATATTGACAATGGATTTTAATGGATTGTAAATTGTTTTTATTCATGTTAGGACTTTTGAATAAGGCAAGAAGAAGAGAATAAAAGGCAAAATGAAGGCAGATATTTTTGGTTAGAAAATAAAAAGGAAGTATCTTTAGAATTTAGGGAGAAACATTAAGCTAAAAAGGTAAGTATCCCAGTTCACAATGTTATATTTCAATACTATATGTATTCATAATATTTAATGCATAAAAATATTAACGGCATGTAAAATTTTGTGTCATGAGGAATTATGACCTCAAGTTTGTAAATTTGGCATCTTTAGATATATAATCATGAATTTGAGATGTTTTAAATGTTGTGATTTAGTAGATGAGCTAGGTTATGTCATAATGTAATTATGAGCCTTACACGAGTGTATGATTAAGTGTATATAAATGAATATGCATATATTCAGATTTTAAATATGTTTAAAACATGCTAGATGTATTATGATGTACTTTACATAATTGGAAACATAAGGATGAGAGAATTGTTTATTGATAAGCATTTATATCAATTGGTATATTACGTATGCGGATGATTTAAGTATTGAATCTAATGTTATGATCATGCTTATGTAACATGTTATATATGAAATTGAAATAAGATGCGCATTTTTACTTAAAACCCTTAAATGCACATAATAGGTCATTTAGGTTTTAAATGCTTAATTGTGTGTGTGGTCATTAATGACATGCCTTAGTTGTCTCATATAGCATCTAATAAAGGTATTAGAATGAGTTGAATGCTTTGAATGTATTGAAATTAAGTAGAAGTGTTAGTTTTATTATGAGTGCTATTGAAGGCCTATTATGTAACATAATAGGATGTAAATTGCTAAATTGAGAATTTATAACTATATGTACATAAAATATGGCTAATTTAATTAATTGGCATATTGATAAGTGTATGAAAATAAGAGAAGGCTTTAGGAATTATTGGTCTTCTGATGTATGTAGGTGCATATTGTATGAAAATGCCTTTATGTGCATTACGAGCATGACCATATGTGTAATAAAAGATGGATGTATAATGTATGATTCAATGGTGTATTTTATGGTTGGACGAATGACATAGGATAGAGGATGTGAAAATGATATAAAAGCCACTGCTATAAATAAGGCCGAATGGTGAAATGTCATAGCATAAGTTTATACTTTTAAATGGTAAACTACAGTTAAATGTAGTTTCATGGGTATGTATATAAGAATGACATTGTATGGTTAAATGTAATGAATGATAATGAACTACCATGCACATTTAAAGGTGTTTATGAATATGGAATTTGATAAATGACTTAATGAACACTTAATGAGCATAAAATAATGGAAAAACTAAATAACAAAGGATAAAAGGCCTAGTGGTTGAAATGTTTATGTAGGCATGAAGGCCTATAACTTTGGTTCTTAATGCTTTATTGTAAGTGAGAATGTTTTAAAATATGTTAATGAATCTTAAATGATGTAAATATTGGAATAGATCGAAAATTTAAATGAATAGCTAGATGGCCTTATAGATATGCGTATGTATGGTGGCTTGACATTATGATTATTACAATGTATGCATGCTTCATACATTAAAATGATTTTAAACAAGTTTATTAGCATGAAAAACTAGTGTTTAAGATAAAAAATGGGTCTTAAACCAAAAATAGGCACTAAAGATGCCTTTGGAACACATTATGCCATATAAGAAAAAAAATTGAGATATACGAAGGCATAAATTTTCCTTAATGAATTTATGACCATAAACGAGCATGTATGTAACACCCTAAAACCTAACTGATAACTGGTTTAGATATAGGATGCCACAAGCGATATCTTTTACTCGATTTGATTGCC
>CANXYI011667706.1:0-11082 GCA_948208565.1 Hura crepitans
TGGTAGCACAAGAGGATGAATTAAGGGTTAAGTTTGCAATCTATTACTTGAGCAAGAAGTTTCTTCCTTATAAGGCTAAGTACATAAACATGGAAAAAATTTGTTTGGCACTAGTATGGGCTTCAAAGAAACTAAGACACTATTTCCAATCATATTCAGTATAAGTAGTATCCATACTCAATCCTTTGAAATTTCTTCAGATGGCTCCGTCTTTAATAGGGAGAACTAGTAAATGGCTTCTTTTGCTTTAAGAGTTTGATATTCAGCATATAACAAGGAAGACCATAAAAAGGCATGCAGTCATAGAAGTCCTAGCTAGCCATCCATTAGAAGGTGAAACATTAGAGTTCAAATTCCCAAATGAGCATTTAAAGCTGATTATAGTCTAAGGGTGGCAAATGTATTTTGATGGAGCAGTAAACAACAAAAGAGTGGGAGTGGGAGTAATTCTAATAACTCTTGAAGGAGAGAAGCTACCACTAGCAAGAAATTTGAGGTATAAAGTTACAAATAACATGGTTGAGTATGAGGCTTGCATATTTGGGCTCGAAGTATTATTGGCTCAAGGACAGCTAAGGTGTTCGAGGATTCATCTTTGGTAGTCTATCAGACCAATGAAGAATGGACCATCTAAGAAGAGAAATTAATGCCTTATGTAGAATACTTGAGATCCATTAGCAGGTAGTTCAATATGTGCACTTTTTTTCATGTTCCTAGAGACAAGAATCAGCTGATATATGTATTAATCACCTTGGTCTCCATGTGGGATAATCCAAAAGGGGTAGTCATGAAACCAGTAATCATTTCCAGTTTAGAGAAGCCTTGTTACAAGATAGAGTAGATAATAGAAATTGAATAAGAGAAAGATAAGCCATGGTTTTATGATATCTAAAACTACCTAAAAAAAGGGGCCATTCCTAAAGAAGCTACAGACAAAGATAAGAGGGTATTGAGGAAGCTGTCAACTCAAATCATCAATGCAGGTGGGGTCTTATACAAAAGATGAGTAGATGGCTTTCAGCTCTATTCCTTAGAGGAGAAAAAAGCAAAGAGGGTCATGGAAGAAATACATATAGGGTCTTATGGTACACACATGAATAGTTTAGAGTTTGCCGAAAAGATCATGTGTTAAGGATTCTTTTGGCTTACTATGGACCATGATTGCTCGAAGTATGTTCAAAAGTGTCATAAGTGCCAACGGTATAGGGATTTAAGACATGTGCCAATATCATAACTACACAACCTATCATCTTCTTGGCCATTTGCTATATGAGGGATATATTTAATTAGAGAGACACATTTAATAGCCTCAAATGGGCATCATTTCATTATGATAGCCATAGACTATTTCTCAAAGTAAGTGGAAGTGGAATCTTTCAAGAAGTTGGGACTAATAGAGATGGCTAAATTCATAAAAAAGAATTTGATCTATAGATATAAGGTTCCACACCACATGGTTTCATACAATAGTATCCAATTTCAGGCTGAGACAAAGGCGCTGTTACAAAAGTACAAGATACAACACCATAAATCCTCTCTATATAGACCACAAGCTAATGGAGTAGTTAAAGCAGTGAATAAGAATGTCTAAAAGATCATAGCTAAGATAGTTGTAACTTATAAAGACTAGGCTGATAGACTTTCCTTTGCTCTTTGGGGATACAGAACCACAATTTAGACTTCATTAGGTGCTACTCTATATTCCTTGGTATATGGGACAAATGTCGTATTCTTGGTAGAGGTTAAGCTCCAGTTATTATGAGTGGCAGTAGAAATAGAGATTCCTAAGATAGACTGGGTAGAACAAATGTTCCAATAGTTGAACTTGTTAGATAAGAAATGTTAGAGGGCTAATTATCACAATCAAGTTTATAATAAAATGATGGCACAAGCTTTTGGCAAAAGGGTGAAGGATCATAAGTTGAAGGAAGGTGGACTAGTTCTCAAATAGATGATATTAGGTCTAACTAATTCAAGGGGGAAGTTCAAACTAATTTAGGAAGGACCATTCATCCTTAAGTAATTATTGCTAAGGGGCATTGCGATTCTTATATATTGCGATGGAAATGAGTTCAAGGAACTTATAAACATAGATAGATTAAAAAGGTTCAATGGTTAAAGATAAAATAAAGAGTAAAAAAGGAGAAAAATGGCCCTACAAGTAGAAAACTAAAAAATAGTGGCCTTGCTAAAATTGGGCTACTTGATAGGATGAAAATTGAAAAAAGGCATCCTATGCAACAATTAGGGGCTAAGAGAAAATAGTTAATTAAGAAAACCCTTAAGGGCTGATTGACGATATGGGTTTAAGATGTAATTAAGATCTTCTCTGATTAAATGAAGAGATATGTTGTTGTATTAATGTCTTGTTGTGATTATCATAAAATGCCAACATAATGCAAGTAGATAGGACCACTTTAATAAGCTCGATTGAGCATCTTATGGACTAGAGATATAGAAATGTTGTCATTATATTACTTTGTACATGAGTTTAGAAAAGCAATAAAAACATTTTTAAGTCTTCTATCTTTTGTTACTACTCTCACCTTCTATTTTCAACCATAGGGTTTGGTTGTCTTGAGAAGGGCCTGTCACCCATTCTTTGTATAGGTTAAAAGTCTAAAAATTGCAAGTACCCTTGGGTGGAATATCTATCTCTAGAGGTAATTGCTTCCATAGATCATGATAACCAATGACAAAAGTGATAGACAAATTCTGCCCTTTGAAAGACAATGGATAGGTAACAATGCCCTGAGTCTTACCAAATTGCCTCGCACAACAATCTAGAATATAGAATGTAACTTTGTGTAAACCAATAAAGGGTACACACCTTGCAGGATCGCTCTTTTGTATATACCGTAACAAAATCCAAGAGTTCCTCAAACTAATGTTGTCATCAATTATAGCACTTAACTAAAGGACCCATCGCTCAACATTTGCAAAATGGCACGGGGTAGTAAATGCTTCAGACTATAAGACCTAAGAACATGAGAGGGACGATTATCTAATAGATAAAGCTTTTCTTGTAACAAGACTTGATTAACAAAGCTATTAGGAATGAAAACCTATAAAGGCTTCCTAAGAAAAAGTCAAGCTGAGGATAGGGTGAAAACTTATAATGGTAGTTTGTCGTTAAAAGTTTGCTTGGAATGAAAACCTAAAAGGGCTTCCTAGGCAAAAGATAGACTAAAGGATAGGGCAAAAACCCCTTAGGGGGTGGTATATTCTTAAAAAAAAAAACCTAGAGTAGAAACGGACTCCCATGAAAGAAATCAGCTTTTCCCTACTGCACAGCATCAAGGGCGAGGATTATCTCAACAAGGATCAAAGGGAAAGGATTCAAGCCTTTCATTAAATCATTGACCATATTGAACAATTATGAATCTCCAAAGTGGCCATCAGATGTAATTATTAGATACTTAAGGAAGATGATGAATAAGTACACGCCTATACAAAGGGATGGGATATCGGTAGAGCTTTTAGCATAGTCTAACATAGAGTTTAGAGAGATAAGCTCTTGCCTTGGGACCTATCAAGCAGCTAATGAAGGGAGTATGCCTAGTGCATCAACTACTGTAATGGGTACTGAGGAACACAGTTTAGACAACAAGGTGGTGTGTTAGATGAATATGATACCCCTAAGATCACAACAAACTCTTCAGATAAAGGGTATAATTCTTGATGAGAAAATTGAAAAACATGGAATTGCAATCCCAAAAGTGGGTGGCAGCTTTCAGAAAAGTTAGGTCAAGGCGAACTCTCCAAAGAAATTTTAGACTATTGAAGGGGGCCAGAGTAAAAGTTGTCCATATATAGGGAAGATCGAGAATCTTATGAAGTTTTTAAAGAAATTTGTCACCCATTGATGCAAAAAAAAAAAAAAAACAAAAAACTCAAGTGGCATAGGGATTTTATGCAAACATAAGTGCATAAATAGCCTATGTAGAGAAAAAGGGGCATTTTCTTGCAGAAAATAGCCGTTCTGATCTTAAAAATGGGCATTTTAATGTTACTAAAAATGGCCATTTTTTAAAAGCAAAATGACCATTTTTTAGAGACTAAAATGTCTGTTTTGTCTTAGCAAAAGTGGCCATTTTGGCCTATCCTCTATTTAAGGCCATTTTTCTTCATTTTCCTACATTTTCTCCTTTATACTCCTACTTCCAAACATTATATATACACATAAACATGCCTTCACAATGCCAACAGAGCCACCTATGTCACCAACCTATGCCCAAGCATATGGCCATACTCAACTAGCTTACTTACAAGGAAGTTGAGTGGTTTCGATGCCTCTTAATTGTCACATAGATTGGGAGCCACTACTTATTCACTAAGACCTTTAGAGACCTAGGCATGCTTGAAAAGGTCGACTAGCTATTGGCATAAGTAGGCTAGAGGGAGTTTTACTTTTAGAGATATGCCATATACCCTGTTATCACCTTAGAGTTTTTTAGCACCTTCTAGTTTAGGCATACACATCCAAGCGACACTTCTACTATACAGTTTGATGTGCTCGAAACCCGATACTAGCTATCATTCTTACAGTTAATTGAGCTACTTCACCTACTAATCGATAGGATTATAGAAATCCCCATATGTCTAGATGAGCATTAGGAGTTCCTTGGTTAAGCTGGCATGGTCTACAATGCCAACTGCACTAAGGCATCATCCATTAGGGATTCAGTCTATTGCTACTTGTATAAAGCATTTGCCGTCAGCTACCTAGGCTACATTGGTAGTGTCGATCAAGTGAACCAAACTAAGCTTTATGGGCTTTGGGCCATGTAGCACACTGTCTAATTTAACCTAGCATGGACCATCCTCGAGCACTTGCACCGAGCTAGCAGGTCCCTTGATAAGGGGATACTCATTGGACGAGTTATTACAGCCATGCTACTAGACTTGGGTATCCCGGAGCAACATTTGGGTGCAACACTCCAATATCAATTTTGGGTTGATCACGGCACATGTATAGCTATAGGGATCACAAAAAGTGATCCATAAGCACTAATAGGTTATAGGTTACTGATAGCTACTGAGTTGGATGACCAGGAAAGAAAGCAGTTGGGAGATGATAATCACTTTACTATAGATCTCGCTGAGCTATTAAGGTTAGACTTGCCTCCTCAACCACTAGCCTAGAGACATGAGACAAATAAGGTAGGTCCATCTTCCGTAGCACAACCCTCACCTTTATTTGAGACCATGCTACTAGGCATAGAGGCCCAACTCATGGAGTAGCTCTAGTTTATACATGCAGACCTTGGCATAAGGATTGATAAGACTCATTGCAAGTTAAGTAGTAGGATAGAGGCTATACAAATAGAGCTATAAATGTGGTAGGCCTAACGACACCCTCCTCCTCACTAGATTTTGTTCATTTAATTGTATATTTTAGAGTAGGACATAAAATATTATACAAAATTTAAAATTATTTTATTTCTAAAAATGATGGATTCTTATTTCTCATACTTTGTTTATTGTATTTCCTTTTAACCACAAAAATTAATTATATATCATATCAACTAAAATTAGATAAATTGTTATCTTTACTCCATATAATAAAATTATAAATACAATCCTTGATAAATACCAATACATGAATAACATTAATACAAGAGGCACTCACACACAACATGTATCAATGGTATAACTACAGTACAATTGCTAACATATTTCATTTCTCTTCATGTAGGGGGCAACTCAAAATTTTCACAATTAGCAATATCACTATTCCCTATGCAACATTGCACATGCTAAACAATAATAGACTATCCACCATTTGCTCAGTTGCTAGAAGCAAGGATAATAACCCATAGTTAACAAAATTATATTAACATCAATTTCAGGTGTAATGTTTGCAGCATAGCCTAAACAACAATCGGGTGTAATATCTTAAGCACTACCCGAATCAACATCAACTTTAGTTGCAATGTCTACAACACTGCTTGAATAATATCAACCTCAGGTGCAATGTCTATAGCATAGCCTAAGCTTAGGTGCAACATCTTTAGCACTACCCAAAACACATTAACTTTAAGTGCAACATCTATAACATAGCCTGAATAATATCAACCTTAGGTGCAGCGTCTATAGCACTGCTTAAGCCTGGGTGCAACATCTTTAGTACTATCCAAAACAACATCAACTTTAAGTGTAATGTCTACATCACTGCCTGAACAACATCAACCTTAGATTTAATGTTTATAGCACTGTCTGAGCCTTAGTGCAATGTCTCCAACACTACCTAAAAAATATCAACTTCAGGTGCAATGTCTATAGCACTACCTAAACAATAGTCGGGTATAATGCCTCTAAGTACATCTCAAGTTAACATCGGGTCACCTACAAATAGGGTCAGCCCTATAAGGTATGCATTCTTCTAAACTTTGAGTCATCTCACATAGTCTGTAGTCACTTCCCTAAAGTTGAGGCAACTATAGACACTAGGTTTTTAGGGCTTCCATGTTCAAATTGCCTAATAATGAAAAAAGGGACCAAGTTCCCGATAAATAAGGATGTTATTATCTAGTTCAAAGATCTCAAAGTTTTCTTTAAAATTTTAGATAAAAGTCTTTGCTTAACCTTTGGTATGAAGTGAAATTTTTGAAAAATAATTATAGAATACAAGTTTTTAAATTCCACTATTTTATAGGGAAAATAGTGACATTTTAAAGTCCAAAATGGCCATTTTCAAAGAAAAAATGGCCATTTTGGTGTTCAAAATGATCATTTTCACTCTTCTGAAATAGCTATTCAAAAAATGGCCATTTTACCCTTGGAAAGGGTCATTTTGGCCAAAAACACCCATTTTCTCATGCTAGAATGCCCGTTTTTTGCCTCGAAATTCATGCACAAATTTTTAGGTTATCACAATTCTTCCACAGTTAAGTAATTTTATCCCTAATATTTACTTGGTAGTCCTAATTCCAAATACTTTATGACACCCCTCACTCGACTCGATAGCTGGATCCAAATAAGAGATGGCACATTGTGTCACCTCTTACTTGAATTGTTACTAGTCTAAATAAGAGAAGGCACATTGACTTATTTTACCATTATCTTCTTTCTACTCTATTCTGTGTGTCCATACAAGAGTGTCTTAGGCCCATGTGTAGTTTAAACTAATGTCATAGTCACAAATGCATAATATATTACTAGTTCATTTTTGGCAAAAAATCTAGCAGCATAACGAATGCTCGATAACATTTGCCAAAATAAACCTATGAAAATAACACTTCTATAACATTTTCAAACTCAAACTCAGCCATCTGGGTCCTTTTAAGCCTTCGTCATTAACATTTAAACATATCACAGTCATAATAGGTATCATAGTTTCAATATCACAATATATCACTTACACATCACATTTTAACTTTACACTACATGTACTTGTCAATTTAGATTACCTAAATAATGTATTTGATAAACAATACAATACTTCATAGTGCTGACCCATACCCTACTTATACATATATGAGTGCTAATAACATAAAAGTCACAATAGGCATCACAATCTCAATATCACAATATATCACTCACACATCACATTTTAACATTACATTATAGGTACCTATTAATTTAGATTACATAAATAGTGTATTTGACAAACTATAAATATACATCACAATGCTGGACCCATACCCTACTCATAGACATATGAAGGCCAACTAATTATATTTATATCACACAAAAAATGTACAAAGTTAAACCAACTGAGAGCTTATCTAGGTTGTACTGCTACTTTGAGGCTGCACTTGAGACTGGATTTATCTATGACTTACGCATCAGAAAACACAATGAGCTAAGCACAACACTTAGTGGTGTTTTCAATAAAATATGCACATATATAGAGATGCAATAATGCCAAGCATGTAATTTCATGACATCAAGTCTTATGACCATTCCATGATTCATTTTATTTTATCATGTCTTCTAGTTGACCATCCTATATCATTTAATTACCATTACTCATTAGTACTCACTTTACATCATTTAAGTACCACAATTTATTAGGTGTAATCAAAATTATAGTCTCATAATTACTTACCCTTTGTAGGCTTCGTGTATGTTACTTAAGTCACTTAACTTATTCATTTATGATTATTTTTAGGTTTAGTTTATCCCATTAAGTCATATTTATTAATAAATTTATTCAGTTGTGTGCATGTAAGGATTTATGATTCACTATTTATCTTTTATCCAACCTTTAGCCCATATTTGATAGATACACATCCAAATACTGGATATCAGGATCGTGTTATGTAGTGGCCCACATTTTAGATCTCTGTGTTGCTGTAACAATAGCTAATGTGTAGTGGTCTTGTTGAACCTCCCGATGGTTGCACCTATTTAAGATCATGTGTATTGATTCTATTAGATCTCTGAGTGGCTGAACCTACATGGAATAACTAAATGATCAAATAATATCAACATAGCAACATATAGGTGTGCAATGGTCTTATTGAACCTTCCAGTAGTTGCACTCGCATAAGAATATATGCAGTGGTTCTATTGCACCTCTCGATGACTGCACCCTCATGAAAGTAATTAAGTGTAATCAAATATCAAGGTCATCAGTATCAATAAAACTAAAGTGTCTTAGTAGCTGTTATATCCCCTAGTTTACTGGTTAACCTATCCAGCAAGCTATTTAACATATATGGGTTATTCTCTTTCCATTCCTATTATTCATTATTTATATGGTTCATGGTCAAGTTCTTATGCTTGAATCAAATCATTTGTGTACTTAATAGTGTCATGTCAGTATCATATTATGTATCTCATATCATAGGTTTCATTATGCACATTGACATTTCCAATTGTCATTCCACATTAGGATACTTGTGTTATCATCTTTATCGTGTACATTATCATTTATCATTTATTATACACATACTAATCATTAACATTACTTATATCATCAATTGTCATTTCTAATTCCCATATTAACTATTAACATTATGAACATTATTGAACATCATTATTAATTCACATGTTGGACACAAATGCACTAATTCACATGTTACATGCAAAATGTACAACATATGTCTTCATGCACATATGCATATTTCATGCACCACATTCATGTCACTTCATACAACTATCGATGCACATTCTTGGTACATGTTACAATCACCCATTTTAGGTCCTTACACTAAAATTTCCATCCATTATACAATAATTTAGAAAATTCCAACTATGTCCCTAAATTCCATATTAAACACACCATTTTCAATCTTTCGTATTTAGCTTTTTTTCCTCTATTTTTAATTATTTTAGTTGATCAACATGTATTAGACCCAAAAATACCCTAAGAGCCAATTTAGGCTTATCCTAACACCTAAATGTACACAAAACCCTAATGTACACCTAATATGGAAATTTCACATATCATAGTTCAAGGCATATATTTTATCGAATACACTTACAAAGATGTTATATGATGTCTCAGAATTGATTTTACAACTTTTCCTTACCTTAATTCTCATTTCCTTTCGTGTTCTCTAAATTCCATAATACATCAATAATTAGAAAATTCGTAGAAAAATATATACAATTCCAAATTTAAAAATAAAGATAGAACCATGATCTAGAGTACCTCTAGTTACGTAGATAAATAATCAAGGTTCGATTTGAGTTCTAGTGTGATTTAGAGGTTCAAACCTTAAACCTTTCTACCTTTATTTTCACCTCAAAACCTCTATTTGTTGTAAAATTGAGGCTAGAATAGGGTTTTAGACATTGCAAAGATCACTTTTCATATATTAATTGAAGGATTTTAGGGTGTTTTGGGTGAGATATGAAGAAAAGAAAGGAAGGAGAGAGAAAAATAATGGCATCAGCTTTTAGGAGATTTAGGGGAGAAGATGGGCTCATTTGGCTACCATACACACATACACACATACAATCCTATTTATATTATGATGATAGATGGCCATGATCAAGCCACGTGCAATCGGACAACCCTAATTAATCTTATTTACATTTTAAGCTTTAAAACTGTGAAATAAATGGTAGAGGTCTCTAAAAATCATGCTTTTAGTGTCAAAAATTATCAAATTTCTCAATTAAAGGAACCTAAAATCTCATGCTCAAATTCCAATAGGAACTAGGTTAACTATTCACTTATGTTATTAAGGAATTTTGATTAAATATCAATCGATTTTAGAAAATTCCAATTCCACCGCCATTGGATCATTTGGAATTTTTAACTTTAAGGTATGGTGTTTTTAAGTCAATTTGGGCACATCTCGACCCGTTTCCAACACGATGTGAACTAAGGTTACTATTCACTAGATATCGATATAAAATAATTTATTAATTTAGTGGCTAGTACAAATAACTTTATTTTCATTATTATTTTGCCCTCCATAGTTTTATGACTAGCTCCCCTTTGGCCTTCTCAATATGACCTAGTTACTTGAGAAACACTATTCAGGCCCTTAGAAAATACTATTCATGCAACTCAAATTTTCAAGCATTACAATTCCTTCCCCTCTTAAGAAATTTTATCCTAAAAATTTAACTAGTTCTAATAGCTGTGGATATTGCTATTTCATTTGTTGTTCGCCCTTCTATGTTGCTTTTTGTGAACTATGCTATTTCTATAACACTCTCACTAATGGTACTATTTTATTGCATAGCTCCTTTACCTCTCATGCTAGGACCTAGACTAATTGTTCTTCATATGACAAGTCTTGTTGTACTTGTATCTCCCCTATTGAAAGCATATGAGAGGGGTCCGATCTATATTTTCTCAACATCGAGACATGTAATATGTCATGGATTTTCTATAATTCTATTGAAAGCATATGAGAGGGGTCTGATCTATATTTTCCCAACATCGAAACATGAAATACATCATGGATTTGTTGTAATTTTAGAGGCAATGCTAGTTTATATTCTACTAGGCTAACATATTTGACTACTTTATAAAGACCAATAAATCTCGAACTTAGCTTGCCTTTCTCACCAAACCAGAGTATCTTCTTCTAAGGTTATACCTTCAGGAAGACTTTATCTCTAATTTCATACTTGATTGACTGTCTTTTTAGATCTACATATCAGTTACAGATT
>CANXYI011667755.1:0-10429 GCA_948208565.1 Hura crepitans
GTCTTATCCCAAAATTTAAACAAGCATGTTTAAACACTTCTATAACAATTTACATCACCTGGATCCATCTGGTCCCCCATTCTCAACCTATCATCATCATCTATCACATATCAAACTCAAGCCTCAAGCCACAGATGAAACAAGCATAAATATAAAGCCTCAAGCTCACATCAGCATAAACATCACACATAATCATTCATTTACCAAAGAAGAAATATAATTACTTAATTCACATCAGCAAGTTATATTCACTTAATTACATTACATTTCTAAAGCTTAAATACACTTTCCTACCCATTTCCCACCTAAGTACATGTATATTATAACTGTACCAAAAATTTCTTCCAATGTCTTCACTTGTATCCTCTGAACCGCTATCATCACGCTTTACAAGGCAAGTCCCGCTGTTGTGTACCTGCGCACCAAAATCGGTACACTGAGTATACGAGATACTCAGTGTTGAACTTAAAGCAATTTAATCATGTTATAATATCATTAATTTATCTGAGCAGTTTAAGAATGATTTTACTTGATTATATAACTTAATTATTCATTGGGGTGCTAATTACTAAAATACCCCTAGGGTATTTTATCTGGTTTAAAATAGTATTTTTTACTTAGCTAAATCATTTAAAGTGAGGACTATTACTATTAACAAGTAAACTTTGTAAGAATCACTTAATCTGACTCAAAGGTGAAAAATTACTAAATTACCCTTTTACTGTATTTTTATTACTTTTCCTGAAAAAGACATCCAACAAGCTTAAACTTTATCTTAAGTGATTATTCTACTTATTACTTGATTTATATCACTGTAACTGATCTAGCACATCTGTGTAAACTGTTCAAAATACCCTTTAGCTTGCCTTTTCTATGAAACTTAGAAAATATTATTCCATTAGGCTTAATTGTTATACTTATAATTAGTCTGATTATTTACTTAATTTAATTCTCTAGCCCAACTAGAAAGACAACACTTTAAGACAGTGGATCTAGAGGGATAATAAACTGGTGCAGTGGTCCCCATTTTGGACCTATGTCGCTGTATCGGCCTATGTGCCATAATAAAGATCAGTTGTAGCCTCCCAAGACACAATAAAAGTAACTATATGGCGTAATAGAGATCAGCCCGTGGGCCTCTCTAACCACAAATGAATAACTGTGTAACATAATGGAGATTAACCCCTAGGCCTCCCCAGTCACAAATCATCAACAATCACTGGGCGACATAATAAAGATCAGTCCGTAGACCTCTTTAGCCACTAATGAACTAGTAGCTGCAAAACCCTAAGTTGACTGATTAACCTATCTAGTAGGTGTCTAACCAATGGGCCAAGTAGCTTAATTTAACTTTATTTATTAGCCAAAATTATTCTTATAATATTTAAATCTCAAAAATAGACAGTTAAAAATTTTATCTAATACTTTAAAATTTTATTAAGACTAGTATAACCACTTTTTGGCCCTACTAGGTAACATTCCAAAATAATTTTTAGGTCTATTGCTACCAAAACTCAAGGTGTCATGTCTTATGAATTATCATGGCATTTTCACTTAAAAGGGCAATACTTTTTGTCCAGTGACATTTTTGGTCCAGGTATAGGTCAACTGGACAGTTATAGGTCATTTTGACCACTTTAGGAAGTCAATTTTCTAGGACAGTTTTAAGTCTAAATTCAATTCAATTTTCACTGTTCTTTTTAATACTTTATTAGGCATTAAGCCAACTATAATTGGGCTAAGTCCATAGCCAAAACATAGGCATCAAAGCCATTAAAACTAGGCCAACTCTATAGCCAAAATCTAGGCATAAATGCCATCTTTAGCTAGGCCAATTCCATGGTTTAATTCTAGCCTCTTAGAGGCATAACTAAGGTTTAATTTATTAGCCTATTTGAAGTCACTTTTAGGTCATTATTTTAAGCCTTTTGCACATGTTTTAGTCCATATATTTCTAGCCATTTCAAGGCATATTTTTAAGGTGTATATCACTATATTAATAAGTCACATACTTAGCTAATTCCCTAGCCATTTTATGCCTATAATCAAGCTGAAATAATATGCTTAATAACACTTGTCTACTTACAATTCATTTTTAACATGCCATAACTAATACTCTCGGGTACTTAGGGGAAATGGCCTTAATTTCCATTCTGTTCCATATAATCACCATTCAATCATAAGTACATACCATGAACTCAAAGATACTTATCAACAATCAAATTCTAAGCCAATGTGGCTAAAGTACAAAGTAACATTCTTAAAACACAAGCATGAAAGCTCATAGGTACAAGCCAAAAATGAATTATCCATGGTAAAATCCACACCGAAACTTACTTAATTCACATCCTAGCATGCCAAGTAGTTGCTAAACTCTTCATAGGCACCAAATTACTCATTCACACATCCATATGAAGCAAATTCCAGCAAGCATTATGAAGTAAATTAAGCAACTACTCCAAGCAACATGTTATTTCCCACTAAAACTCAAGAGAACCAACTTTACTAAAGAAGATTCAACTTTAGTTACATCATTCCAGCCCTCTTAAACCAAAGTTCACTAACTTAGGCACCCAAACACATGAAGAAAAGGCTTTAGGTTCACTTACAAATCACTTTAAAGGTGTCAATCCCATCCAAAGTCATGCTTCTAGGCCAATTCCAACTTCTATAGTGAACTTGTTCTTTCTCCGTAAGCCGCTAAAGGCCCTTTAATGGCCACCAATCCCTTCTACACACCACCACACAGATGTTAGCTTTTATTTAGCATCAAAAACCACCTAAAAATCATAAGAAATGAGGGAGATATAGCTATAAACTCACCTTGGTGTCATGGTTTTAGACTGTTCTAACCCAGTCACCTTGCACTAATTTTATCTCTCAAATGGAAACTCCTTTTAGCTTGATTCTTTTTCCTCATGGTATCTGACACCTGAATAAATTTTTAGCCACTAGAATCTCATCATTTAGCCATCAAAGTAGAAAGTTATGGCCTAAAAACTATAAGAGTGGTGTCGACCACTGGGCAGAATGAGGAAAAGATGAGTTTTGTTCTTTTAAGTGGAAATCCACTTGTCTTGCTTCCTATGACACTTGGCATGATTGTGGGCCCCATCTTGCCATGTCAAAGTTGTCCCAAAACTTCTTTAACCATCTTGATTTTTTGGCAAACTTTAAAAATTCATAAAAATTCACTCGGATCTCCAAAAATTACACCTTTTTTAATTCCTATTTTAATCCCCTCTACCTGTTCATAAATTTTTGTGGCCAAAATCACCAATAAGGCAATTTTTTTAACTCCCTCAATTTGTGCGCCAACCTTAAAAATTATGAGAATTTGCAAACGACCTTCGATTCCAAAAGTTATTTCACCATTAGACTCAATGTGATTTTTAAGCTTTAAGGTCCACTATTTTTGGGTCCGTCCAAGCACATCCCAGGTCAGTCCCGACCTAAAAAATTTTATTGCCCTAATGGGTAGCTTATAGCCCAAAATGAATTGTTTCTACTAAATTTTTAAGTTTTTACCATTTTATCAAATTAAGGCCCCTCAATGTTTCACAACCTGTGCCACTGCCTCGATCCACATGCAATTGACCCAACACCCTGGGTGCACTGCTTGGACCCTGTGGCACTGTTCTCAAAGCCTTGAAACACAGGCATTACATTTCTTCCCCTCTTAAGAAAATTTTAGCCTCAAAATTACCTAAAGCAAATAGAATATGGTACTGAGCTTTTATTTGCTCATCTAGCTCTCAGGTAACTTCTTCTATATTTTTAGACCTTTATAGCACTATAATAGTGGTATGGACTCATCTTTACAACTACCTCATTTCAGGAGCCATACTCTACACTATTTCTTAGGCATAACTTATATCCAGCTATATCTCAATAGCTATCATCAAAGTCATGTATAATTGATCCAATTTGTGCCCCCTGAGTATAGAATATAAAAGCATTTTATGTTACTGTAGCTTAGGTGGTAATACAAGCTTGTATGCTCGAGGTCCTGACCCTATCAATACTCTCATAAGGTCCGATAACCTAGGACTCAATTACCTTTTTCCCGAACCTCTGTACCTATTTCCTTAGAAAAACTTCCAGAACACTTTATCTCTAATAGAATATTCTGTAGTTTCCTACTTCAAGTCAGTACATGGTTTTTGTCTAACTATACTGCTTCTAACCTTTTTTTTGATTCATTTCACTTTTCTTTAGCCTCTTTAATCAAGTCTACTCTGAAGGCTTTCTATCTCAAATCTCACTTCAACATAAAAGGTCCTGTATTGTCTATCAGATAATGCCTTATAGGGGTCTATTTCCAACTAAACTGATTACTGCTATCATAAGTAATCTTTACCAAAAATATATGTATATCTATATATCTCAATTAATCATAAACTTACTAATACTATCTCACATCATGAGATCGAATAGCTATATCTCCCTCTCTAACTGTCCATCAAACTAAGGATGATAAACTAGGTGATGAGCTAGTCTAGTGCCTAAAGCTGCTGGCAGCTTCTCCTAAAATCTAGGAGTAAAATAAAACCTTTATCCACACGATAGTCACTGGCACAACATGAAATCTGATGGGGTCATCACCATATAGTCTAGCCAATTTGTTAAAAACTAACCCATCCTAACTAGGTAACTTAAACTACCTTGACTATCTATTAATAATTATTCATGCACCACTGTATTTACCTTTACTCAATAATGAACTCATTACTAAACTCAAAGTTAGCTTTTCTCATTCTCACTCTGATATAGCTATAGGATACAATAATTTAGAAGGATTTTCATGCCCAGCTTCTACCTACTAGCATGTCAAATACTTACTATCATACTCTTAACATATTTCTTTCTATACCAAGCCATCAAGAAATAAAATTCCCAAGCTCAAAAAAAAATTTCCCCCCAAAATGCCTGGGATAAGGAGACTCATGTATTTCCTTAAACATCTGTAACTCAAATCCTCTATACAAAATGTACATGATCTATTCTGATGAGTCCATTACTTATTTACTATCAATTGAGACCCTGTGGTCTTCCCCTCTTCAACTTTGCTAATTATCTGAACCATCTATTTATCTCTCCTCTGATTCTCTTTAATTTGTTGTCTAAAACCTAACTTCACTTGCAATTCAACCACTACTGCCTCTTCTAAAATAACTGGTAACCTGACATTCATAATCTCTCAATGTCACCATAAATTTCCTACACTTAGCATCTATTATCATAGTACCTTTCACTAGTAGGTAGTTAATCAGGTAATCAAAATCCTAAATCAACTCTATCTCAGGTCCCTTCTCCTGAGTAAAGAAATATTTTAAACTCCAATAATCTGTACTTATACAACACTTTTCTTATATTGATAATACCATCATTTGTTTCAAAACAACATGATGATAACTAGCCCCAAAATAGGGGTAAAATACTCCTTCTCTCATGGCTTCAACTGTCTTAAAGCATAAGCCACAACCTTTCCATCTTAACATTAGCACTTATCAAGTCATTCAGTGAAGCCTCACTACATATAATAAGGTCTTTACCTTGTTCAAGATGAATCAGGATAAGAACCTCTATCACCCTCTGTTTCAACTCAGTAGAACTGTCTTGACATTGATTATTTTCTTACCTTCTTTCTGATTATTCTAGTTAAAGGAGTAACAATAATAAAGGTCCTCTGACAGTTCCTTTGTAATACCAACTAAGCCTAGAAAATTTTTCACCTTAGCTATATTCCCAAAGGGTTTCAATTCCAACACTGCTCTTCCTTTTCTGGGCCAACTCTAACTTGCTCTATTGAAACTAGGTGGCCCAAAGGAAAATTTCATTTGCCCAATTCACAATTATTGAGTTGGGCATAAAACCATCTTTATTTTAGGGTCTATATCACAACTCGTAGATGTCGTTCATACTTTTTTTGGTTCCTTGAGTACACTGAAGATTATCTAAGAACACCATTTTCATTAGTCTGCATAAAATTAAAAGTTTTGCCCATTGCAATCCATGAAATTGCTAAGGCATTAGTGAGCCCCGATGACATCACCAAAGACTCACAATGTCCACACTGGGTCTTGAAAGAAAATCTTGGTAATATCAGCTTCCCTAAATCCTCAGCTGATAATATCTAGATCTCATACCAACTTTAAAAGAAAGAAGACCAGCCTCTCTGAATGATCAAGAAGATTGTCCACCAGAACAAGGAATACTGATCCTACACAATCATTATATTCAATCACTTTTAGGGTAATGCATAACCCAAGTGACCTATCTTTCTTTCTTATAAATAGCTTAAACACTTATTGAGAATTTATACTGGGTCTGATAAAACCCTTATCACATAACTCTTGCAGCTATACTCTCAGTGCTTTTATTTCAGCAGGTGCCTTCCTTTAAAGAGCAATGAGCACTGGAGCAATACCAAGATATCTCTACTTCAGAATCCAAGTTTCTATGAGATGATACCCTAGTAGCTTAATAAAAATATATTGGAAAACTAAACTTTAACTATTAGATATGCTTAATCAGAATTAAATTAGTCTGATCAATACCTTAGGCCAAACATGCATCTCTCCTCCCAAAGGAGTTATTATATTCTGATAACAAAGAAAAAAATTTTCCAAAGGATTCCTCTCACCATCCACCGTCTATAATAGTCTTTATATAGTCTTGAGGGTCAACTTTCTATTGTTACCCTTAATCATAGCCTAATACTTACTGAGTCACCCCATCCTAGAAGTACCTTAATATATTGAAATATAACTTAGTCAACCCACAACAATCCATGCCCTAAATCACCAGAGGCATCTTTTATACACCCTATTCATAATCATACACTACCCCATAGGGTTGTTAGCTCTAATGTCTACCCCACTGGCTCAGGCCCTAGTTGTCTATCTTGTACTGGTGTAATACATGCACACAAGGACATTAAATCAAGACTTATTAAAGCCAAGACTAAAACATTAATTAATAATATACCAGTCACACCATCTGGGACTGTAGCCACTTTTTAGTCTCACTATACACTGCCTGGCTGAAGCACAAGCCTTAATTCTAACACCCTGGCTCACACTAGACTACTCTCCTTTAGTCTATTTCTGACCCTTACTCTTAGGTGTAACATCAGATATCTGGGTCTGAGCACCCTCTATCTGTCCTTAAGGATACTCTCTCTGTGGTGACCTCTAACACCACATTAAAGACATTCTCTTCACTTGCCTCCTTTACACTACTCCCAATGCCCTTCCTACCAATAACCACATATAGGTAGTCTACTCTTGGTACCCTCTCTGGTACTAGGACCTAGACTAAAACTATGCTTGTAACTAACTCTCTTTCCTTGTCTTACCAATCTGGTACTACACTAGGCTATCCCATAGTGCTCTGCCTCTTTCTCTAACAGAGGTCTCTTTTTGCCGGTACCATTTCTGTCTATTACATGCAATTAGCACTATACTGTCAAATCCCTCTTTCTAAGGTTTAGCTATCTATATCCTTGATTCTACATTCAATCCTATAAGGAATCTCTTATATTCTGTATATATGTAATTGAAATAATTTTTTCAATATGCTTTAGAAATCCAGTAGGGTCCTTTCATGTATTACTTTTCACTATACCAAGACAAGGTTTCTCCTGCCTGTTATCAGTCAGTCACTCCTGACTCTAGCTGTTAAGTAGCATAACTGGGTTCAGATGCTGATACAGGACCTACTCTCTGTATACTATGGTTATTAAACCAATTGGTTCCATAGCCCCTCCTTCGGGTAACTAAACTAGTCATCTCTGTCTTACAAAAGACTTTCACTTTCTTAGCCTCAGACAGCGTAATAGTTCAGGGGAATTAAAACTTAATTCTTTGATATCCAAGTACTTTACCAAGGAATATTGAAGCATTGCTCTAATACCACCAAATGTGACACCCCTTACTAGATTCTTGAAGAAACCGATAAGCGGTGCACTTCCTATAGGTCATCCATCCTAAAATTTCCCCCAAGGTTATTTGTTTAACTTTTACTACTTTCACTCTAGATAAAGTTATCTGACTCCAAAATCACTTCAGTCAATTCCTATAATCTCTTTAGGCTAAAATCAATCTGTTTTAGCCATTATTGAGGAAAACTGGCATTACTCAGGTGTTACCTAAAAATTCGGCAACATAACAGCTGCTCGGGTACTATCCCAAAATTTAAACAAGCATGTTTAAACACTTCTATAACAATTTACATCACCTGGACCCATCTGGTCCCCCATTCTCAACCTATCATCATCATCTATCACATATCAAACTTAGGCCATAGATAAAACAAGCATAAATATAGAGCCTCAAGCTCACATCAGCATAAATATCACATATAATCATTCTTCACCAAAGAAGAAATATAATTACTTAATTCACATTAGCAAGTCATATTCACTTAATAACATTACATTTCCAAAGCTTAAATATACTTTCCTACCCATTTCCCACTTAAGTACATGCATATTATAACTGTACCAAAAGTCTCTTCCAATGTCTTCACTTATATCCTCTGAATAATTGTTCACTTGTATCCTCTGAACTGCTATGCTAGGCCAATTCTAGTTTCCATGGTGAACTTTTTTATCCTTTGTGAGCCTTCAAATGCCCTTCAATGGCCACCAATCCCTTATACACAGCACCAAATAGATGTTAGCTATGATTTAGCATCAAAAAATCACCCAAAAAGCCCAAGAAATGAGGAAGATACAACCATAAACTCACCTCGGTGTCATAGTTCTAGACTGTTCTGAACCAGTCACCTTGCACGAATTTTATCTCTCAAATCGAAACTTGTTTTGGCCTTATTCTTTTTCCTCATGGTGTCTAACATCCTAAAGAATTTTTAGCCACTAGAATCTCCTCATTTGGCCATTAGAGAAGAAAGTTATGGCCTAAAAACTCTAAGAGTGGCATCAGCCACTAGGTAGAATGAGGAAAAGATGAGTTTTATTCTTTTAAGTGGAAATCCACTTGTCTTGCTTCCCACGCCACTTGGCAAGTGTGCTAAGCCACTTGGCATGATTGTGGGCCCCATCTTGCCACGTCAAAGTTGTCCCGAAACTTCTCAAACCATCTCTATTTTTTGGCAAATTTCAAAAATTCATAGAAATTCATTCAAATCTCCAAAAATTACACTGTTTGTTTTAAAATTCCTATTTTAATCCTCTCCACCTACTCATAAATTTTTGTGGACAAATTCCATAGATAAGGTAGTTTCCAAACTGCCTTAATTTGCATGCCAACCTCAAAAATTATGAGAATTTGCAAACGACCTCTGATTCTAAAAATTATTTCTCCATTAGACTCAGTGTGATTTTTAAGCTTCAGGGTCCACTATTTTTAGGTAGGTCCAGGCATATCCCGGGTTAATCCCAGCTAGAAAAATTTTTATTGCCTCGATGGGTAACTTATTGCCTAAAATGAATTGTTAGTTCTATTAAATTTTTAAATTTTGCCAATTTCATCAAATTACGGCCCTTCAAAGTTTCACGACCTGTGCCACTACCTCGATCCATGTGTAAGTGACCAGGCACCCCGGGAGCACTCCTTGGACCCTGTGGCACTATTCTCAGAGCCTCAAAACATGAGCATTACATACCATAATGCATATTCATGCATGGATATAACATAAGGCCATTCGGCCACTAAGCTTTCATTGCACATACATAATCCACTTTCTTTACTTCATATACATGGATCACTTTAATATCCATACATAACCATACATGCCACCTTAATTCCATGCCATAAGCATATCACACAAGCACCTACATGCATAATGTCCATTTAACCGATACACTTAAAACCATTACTTTATGCATTTATCAACACTTTCTCACTTCAAGTAAAATGCACAAACCCACATACAAATTTACATGGCCATTCAACCATGACATACAATATGCATCCTATATGCCTTTATCCATCATACAACATCATATTTCATGCTCCTAAGATAGCATTCAACAATTCATTTCAATTCATAAAAATTAGCATACATTATGTAACATAAACATATGCACATACATATATAGCCATTCGGCCATAATGCCGTCACACATTAACGTGCATCAATTCACATTCAAAAGTATTAATCAATACTCAAAGGCATTAAATCACATTCAAAGACATCATAAAACATTATTTAATTATAATTTAACATCATAATTATCATCTCTACATCAACATACACATTTACATAATTATACATATTAGGGCATTGATAGACTTTGCATAAATTAGACCAATTACACTTACTTTTTCGAGTCAAAATACACCTGGAGCCCATCTACACCTTTCCCTTTCCTTTGTCAGTCCATTTCTCACCCTACTCAACTACAAAATACAAATTCGTTTTGATAAATTTTTTATAAAATCATATAATCACTAAAAATAAA
>CANXYI011668035.1:0-10981 GCA_948208565.1 Hura crepitans
TATTAAAGAGTTACAAAAAATATTTACATTACAGATTAGGCTTAATCCTTCAAATTACATAAGAGCGCCAATAATGGAGTACATCACTAATCATACAAAAAGAAAGCAAAATACCAAAAGATTCGTCTCTTAATCCCATACTGATTTTGAGGTTTTGACTCTAATAAGATTTCTTTGACCTACATGTTGTATAATGAAAATGAAATATTAAGCAAATGTTTAGTGATGTATTCATTTTAACATATATATACTTATATGTATATCATGTAAAAGCATTAATCACATAAAACTTATCTCATTGTATGGTCATGTATAATATACCATAATTATACAAAAGTATTTCACTAATAATCTATAATAATCATAGAAGATTTCTCATATATAACTATAAATCTCATCATTTTTATATTCATGTTATATTAGTCATTTTATGCCCATATCTAAAAGACAACAAACCAAAACTGGATAATGGGACAAATAGTGCATGGAGGCTAAATATTACTAAAGGCCATATATTACCTAAAAGTCATATATAATTGCCTACATGCCATATATGGTTGCCTGAAGGCCAAATGTGGTTGCCTAAAGGCTAAATATTGCCTAGAGGCCAAACATGGTTGCTCAAAGCACAAATATTGCCTAAAGGCCAAATATGGTTGCTTGAAAGCCAAATAAAGTCCCTGTAGGTACTCTAGTGTAGAGATTATGATATTTTTACTAGGGATGAGAGTGGTTAATAGAGTTTCCACTTGGCCTTTGCACCAGGACCTTTGATCTTCTGTACCAGAAAGGTTCAAAATTTCATATCTTATTTATGCCCCAGTAATATGTTATCCATGTATATTGTTATGTTTATCAGTCCTTTATCAATCAAGCATGTATCATTCTTAATTTAAATTGTATCACTTTTTCATGTAAGGAGGTAAATTGCAATATTTATGAAATATAATGTGCGTATTTATATCCAAAAATGGGTTGTTTATTATTTGTTAATTGACCTAACAACTACCCATAATTACATATGAATTGACAGTAATTGCACAACTCCCATCTCTAGGAGATTAGCCTTTATTAAAATATATTTAGTGATTGTGACTTTTGATTAAGGAAATACAAGTTCATTTTATTAGAAAACACCATTTAATTAAATATAAAATCATTTGGTGTGAAAGTTAGATTTGAGCATGTAAAACAAGTTGTTTACTAACTATTACAACCCTAAAATAAGCAATTAATGTAAATGGTACAAAACTAAAGAGGCAAATTACAACACTAAAATGGTCTTACTTCTGCATCGCTTGGTTTATGCAGACATCAAGGAGGTCTATTCTTAGTCGGTGCAGACCTTATCCAAAAAAGGGTTAAGTTTATTCCAACTTTTAATCCAGCAAGGGAAGTCAATTGACAACTCAGAGAACAACAAAGCCAAATGAGGTTAGATCAAAGTTATGTAAGCATTGACACATAATAAATAGAATATGAACATATCTAAGACAAGTTAATCAAAGGCTACTGATTATGCAAACAAAACATATCCCGAAGAGCCATCATGTAATTCATTATGTATAAGTCTATATGGATGTATAGCCCTTGTGATAAGGAGTCCGTGCAAACTATCTTCCAATTCCATGCCTATAATAATAATGTATGAGTATATTGATTCACATCTATCAACTAACACATAATAAAATGCCTTAGAATATAAAATCATGCTTATTAGATGTAGGTCTGCACGAACAAGTTTGTTATATTCACATAAAAGGGAGAAGGCCATGTAGACTAACCTATCATGCTTGTGCCTAAAGGAACTAGGTTTGCAAGCAGACCTAATCATGCATATTATCAGATTCATATGATGATTATTAACATCATGCAGCATACTTAACATTGGCCATAAGAATTAATTTTATATCTTATATATCACTGTAATGGCATACTCATCTTGAACAGGACTGGGGATAATAGTGTACCACCTCACTTGTACATCAATTTTAGAGATCATAGACCTACAGGATATCAAGAAACCTTTAATAAACCTCAAACATTACCTGAACAAGAAGTCTCTTCAAACAATAGCACAAAAGTCTCAAGGTTTAGGCAAAGATGGTTTGGGTTTCTCCTTAGCTCAAGCTTTCCAACCTCCTAGATACTTTTTGCCATTTGAATGTGTGTTTGTAGTTGCAATTTTTTTTAGCCTCTCTTTCTCTATTGATGTAGAGAAGTATTTATACTTGGTTTCTTTAGATTTTCCTCTTTTCATCCAGAAAGGAGTCCTAATCCTTAAAGGATTCTGGCTTCTAGATTGAATAGGTAAGATTATTCCTGTGAAGTGATTTTTTCATCGACAAGTGCATGCGGACTTATTTGTACTAGTCCGTGTGGACTAGGCTTTTTGGTATGCTGGTTCATGAGCTTTATAGGCTAGATCTTGGTCTGTTCATGTAGTTAGTCTGTGTAAACATGGTTTAGTAGGTCTGTGTAGACCTGCCTCTTGATGACTTTGTGCCATGCTTGAGAGTTTATCTCTGGCTCTCATTATAGGTCAAGGGTGAGGTGCCTATAATTGCCCCCACTTTGGAGTGTGTTATGTATCAATAGTATATATCAAAGTATCGAAGTTAGGGATACTTACCTTTTAGCTTCTTCTACTCATACTATTGCTAAGTGAGCCTTGATGTAGACTTAAACATTGACTATGGATTAGCTTATGAGGCATAAACTCGGGATGATAGATTGGCTTATGGGGTTAGACCCTAAAATTATGGATTAGCTTATGAGGCTGAATCTGAGATGATGGATTAAACTTGGCGTTAATCTAGGATTAGAGAATTGAACTCGAGGTTGATTTAAAATTAATGGATTAAACTTGTAGTTGATCCATGATTAGTGGATTAAACTTGGGGTTGATCCGTAATTAGGGATGAAGCTCATAGTTGATCCAAGTTTATGGATGGAACTTTAAGTCGATCATGCAAAAAGGAAATGAAATTTTAGTCAAATTATGAAGAGAGTGAGTCTAGCCTTTTAGAGACATTCCCCTTTCTTCTTTTGTTCTTTAGAATTTTGGTAGTTAAAGGTCTATGTAGACTTTGCTAGTCATGGTCCTTGCGGACTGATCTTGAAGTGAGTCTATGCAGACCTATTTTGTGCTTGACTCTCACAGACAAAGCAAGTTAAGGTATGTGCAGACTTGATAGGAAAGATGTTCGAGTGGATTAACAGTGCGAAGGTCTATCTGGACTTATCGCGTCAGAACTATAACCATCTCTTTTCCCCCTTATTTCTCATTTGTGTCCTTTCTAGTCTCCTTTATCTATTATTTTTCTCTCTAACAGGCGATTCTCTAATGGCATCATATATAGGTAGTGCTTCTCCTTTATCTTGTTCTAATGGTGAAGACACTCTAACCATTATCCTTCTTCTATCGGGAGCCAGATCGGTGCCTTCTCCTCCTCCGTCAGAGGACATTTCCATGCTAGCTCTAGTTAGCTTTGTGCCATCTGCCATTGTCAACTGACTTTGAAATGCTACTCCTATGAATGGGGTGACGTTTAGTGACCCGATCCCCATTTTGGTGTACCATGCTTACTCTGAAGTCTACCTTTATGTATGTTTTCTATCCTCTATGTGTTCCCTGATGACTTTGATTAAGTTTTCTTGTGTTTTTATGTTGTGAAAATTTTCTAGTTTGATAAGTCTATACAGACTAAGTAGGCTAGGGCACAATAGGTCTGTGTGGACTTAGATCATTAGGACAGTTGGTCCGTACGGACCAAGTTTTCAACTTTGCTTCTAAAACTTGTTATGTGGTTATTCTGAGTACTCTATCTTTTAAAGTCCATGCAGACATGTGTTTAACTATGTTATGTCCATGTGGACCTATCTTTAACTATGTTTGAGTCTATTTGTAATATGTGTGGATTTTTGAGTATTTGTGAATGTAGTTTATGCAGACCAATCTTACCTACTTTCCTTGGTCTATGTGGACCTTTGTTCAAAATTTTAGTCCGTACGGACTGTTGTTGACTTCTACTTTTGTTTCTTACATAGAGGTGCCGTAAGTAAAAGCGCACCTTGTCTAAGCCCTAGCAATGGTATTCCACCATGCTAGTAGTGGTAAGGAATAGGGTTCAATCAATTAGCTTCCAAACCTTTTTGGACCACCTCATGGGCAGAGACTTCTGCCACAATTTGTAGGCTTTGAGGGCATGCTAGATAAGTGGATGGACACTACTC
The DNA here is from genome assembly GCA_948208565.1 of Hura crepitans. Taxonomy (NCBI): domain Eukaryota; kingdom Viridiplantae; phylum Streptophyta; class Magnoliopsida; order Malpighiales; family Euphorbiaceae; genus Hura; species Hura crepitans. The sequence continues at coordinate 4,237 of CANXYI011668035.1, forward strand.
ACACTTTCCAATTGCCCTTTAGTGAGATAACTATCACCCCCTTTAACTTGGCTTTTATCACCAGAGCTCCCTACACAGGATGCATGATTGCCTTCGATGCTTGTTACTGTCACCCATCTTTGAGGTTATAGGTGGTTAAGGAACTGCTGGGTTTTGTCTCTCAGGACAAGGCTAGAAGTATTCACTGCACAGACCTATAAGAGAGATGGGGAAAAGAGTCGCCCTTGAGTCAGCTAGAGGTGGACTAGTATGCCCGCTGTTTTATTCTGTACTTAATGGGTACCACTCTCTTCGCCAATGCCAGTGGCACTATGAGCTAGAGCTTCCTTCCAATCTTGGAGGAGGTTGACAAGATCAGCAACTAGAATTGGTGTTACTCCTCTCTTAGGTAGATGTTCAAAAGTTTAGACATGGTTGTGCGGACTAGAAAGAGCCACCGCTTTGTTCAGATATTCATATTAGGCATCTTGGTAAGTAACTCATTTTTATTTGTTTGTGTTTCTTTAGAACTTTTTTGTGACCTTGTTATTTATTATTTTAGGTATAGGCTTATGAGCTCTATTTATTGGCCCATCCTTGTGAGATGGATTGCCACTATCCAGTAATGGATAAATAGGTGCGACCTACTTCAGGCCTATGGAACACAACTTCCTTATTGCAGCATTGGTAATACTTTAGCTCCCAAGTTTGGACCACCATGAGCATTTCCTGCATGTTAAGTCAAAAAAATTTTGTTAGCTATTTATTCACATGTAACTAATGCTTACTTATATAGATTGACTTGGCATAGTGGGTTTTTCCCATCGATGAGCTACCTCCTCCCTTGCACTTCATCCGAGGCTTATCCTTCCACCACCTTTTGCTGACTACTCTAAAGACATACTACTGGTTTTTAGGAGAGAGAGTGGTGAGTTGGTACTTAGGGCCTGATGCTCATCTCATTCCTTTGAACCCTCTTGACTCAATCCTATTCGGGAGGTATATTGATGACTTGGAGTTTGTGCAAGGCATAACCATAGGAATTCTAAAGGCTACATTGGTGGAAGACAAATTAAGGATTATGCTTCTTGGGCCTCAGTTCATTTGCTCTTATGGATGCCTTACACATCGGGACCTTTCTCTGCCTTAGGTGAGTTTCTTAATTTTTGATTCCTTTTTATGACATTTTTTGACTTTTACACATTGTATTATAGCCTACTGCTATCTCTAGGGCTTGCTTATCCTCCTCGAGGAAGTGGCCTAGAACTACTCTTAGTTCTCTTGGCTCTCAGTTCTTACCTCCCCCTACTCATAGTGGAGTTTTAGGTCCATCCACTGGTCTGACCTCCTTACCTAATGAAGTGTTAGGGACCTTGGTGGATATCCTAGGGCTGAGCTATATACATTATGGCATTGATGGGGGGCTATCTTTTGCTAGACTCTATATAGAGGAGAGCTAGCTAGTTGCCTTTGAGCTTGAGAACACCACACTGGTAAGGTTATTAGGCTTGCTGCTTACATTACTTGGGTCTTTTAAGCATTGTATATGCCTTATGTTTCTTCTTCACCTATGGAAAGGACCACCTAGGTGATGGAGGTGTTCAGGAGGGCCATGATTGATGAGACCCAAGTGCTTGCTATAAGTAACTTTCCTGTCATGGTTAATTTGGTGCATGTTGTGTATGCTATACATGTCATGTTTATGTAAGTTTCATAAGTATGTTATGCATGTCATATATGTTACATATGTATGTTATGTATGTCATGTATGTTATGTATGTGTGTTATGCATGTCATGTGTGTTATGCATGTCATATGTGTTACATATGTATGTTATGCATGTCACTTGTGTTACATATGTATATTATGCATGTCATGTATGTTACATGTGTTATGTATGTTACATGTGTATATTACATTGATCCTCCACTTTTCCTATAGAATGATCTGTCGAGATGGGTTGTTACCCTACGCTAGGCCCAAAGGAAAGTGAGAGCCTACAAGGTGGCCAAGAAGCTTGTAATCTCCTTTGAGGATGAGGACATAGAGGAGGATAATGACTATAAAGAGTAGGCTAGGAGGCACTCCCTCTTTCTTCTTTTTTTTGGGTTGTCATGTTGGGGAGTAAAATGTGAGGAATCCCCTCTCTTTTAGTTGGGGACAGGAATTGTCACTTCCTATATCCAAACTTTCAAACTTCGTATGCACATTTTAATCTCCTTTAAAGCTTTAGATTTTATTTACCATAAGTGTTTTATTTTCCCTTGTGCACTAGTATGAACTTGAGGTATTTTAGTCCGTACAGACTTAAAAAAATCATTTGGGTCCAGGTGGACTTTGGTTAACTTCATCTGAGTGGACATTGCTCAAATGTGGTCACAAACTTGTCATGGCGATAGTGCAGACATATACCTCTTGGTCCACATAGATGATGATGCCGTTTTTAGGTCCGTGTAGACTTCCTCACATGTTTTGGATTTGTATTCCTGATCGGAAGAGGAATGGGATTTTTGACTTATAAGTACCCCCTTTCTTGATCTTCTCACCCTATACTATTATTATGTCTTCTTTCTTCCTAGATTTGTCTAGGATTTTAGAATCGAAGGCCTTTTGGGCTTCCCTCATTCTTGCCCCCTTTTCTTCTCTCAGGTTTTTAAGGAAGGTTTGGACTGACCCTAATTTCTTAAATGCCACAACATAGCACTGGGACCTTATCTTCCATGTTTTTATCTTTGGTCAACAAAAGATTTGTCCAAACTTGGAAGAGTTTGCTACCATTTTAGAGTACAAAATAATCTAATTACCCTTTTAGCCTTGCCTTCTTTTGAGGACTGCTAACCTATAGATATCATCCATGCTTTCAGTGTTCTTCTAGTTATGGCTTGTAAAATAGTGCCAGGGGTAGGCTCGATCTCTCTATGAGCAATCTTAGACCATGCCTATCAAATTCCCTTTGACTTAGTGGAATGGGAAAAGTGTATTTTGTTGTGTCTTTTTAGAAGCTAGCTTATCGTTACTTCCCACGATGAGTGTTGCGATTTTAAAATCCTTCATCTTCTAATTGTGGCATGCTCTAGCTATAATCCTTTTTGCATTTTTCTCACTGAAACCATCCATGGTTTAGATGTGCTAATGAAAGAAGATGTTGATTTTATAGCTGGGAGTTCACTTCTCTTATAGGTATGTGTCATGTACTTTAACTTTGTTGTGACCTTAATTTTTGCCTAGTATGCCTACGATGGTTTTTACACTAGCGGGTCTGCTTAATTTTTGCTTAGGTAGTCCTTTACAGATTTTCCAACCTAACGGCTTCTTTTTTTTTTTTTTAGATTTGGTTGCAAGAGAAGTTAAGATTGCTCATTCCTCTACCTGAAAGACTTCGGGTGAAGTATGGCTTATGCTATCATTATGAGAGGAAGCTTGAAATGAAGGTAACTCCCTTGACCAATGGATCTTATAACTTGATATGGCTATCACAGTGCAATGGAGATATCTTTGGTAGAAAATCAACCATTTTACTCTTTCTTTCCATGCTAATTATGTTCCTTGATCAGGCTAAGACATGCTATCTTCTACATCCCCTCATGCATCTTGTGATAGTTTAGTCTAGCGTAAAGGATACCTACTGAGCTTCTAGGATTTTATAGTGGCCTTTTAACTCGTCATTTCCTGTGCTCTTTCCCTAATTTATGGCAACAACGCACCATCCTGAGGGATATACCTAATTATACAATTGATGCTGTTAACATAGATGAATATTACAACAAGTGGATCTTAAGTAATGCTAAAGATAATAAATCATTAGTGCTAAAAAGCAAGAATGAGGACAATATTCCTAATTATGAAAAGAAATAGTGTACGTAGGCTTTAGCTACTTGTAAGGCCCCTTCCTAAATGGGAATTTACAATGATCAGGACCAAAGCATTCTTATCATCAACTGTATTTAAGACTAAGCCCATTAATCTTGGTGAATGTATTAATTTCCATTGATAGCCCTATCATTACCAATTAGCCTTAAGAAGAAGGTTTTCTTGATTGGACATTTTCTCTCAAATCCCTTAATTTTTGTATGAAGTGCCTTATTGGGTTTTAACCTCATCGAGGTGTCCTAACTTTTTCCTAAACTGCCCTATTTGGGTTTTCAGCTTAGCAGACTCTTTTTTTAACAGAAGTACTTCTTTAGCCTATCTATGTTGATTGGTTTTAAGAATTCGTTACCCTTTAAATCTAAGATCTTGATGCCTCCGTGCTTGAGCACTTTCTTGAACATATATGGACCTTCCCAATTGGGTTTAAATTTTCCCCTAGGATCTAATAATAATGGTCTGATCTGTTTTAGCACCAAATTGCCTTCTCATATGATTCTGGGCTTGACTTTCTTATTGTAAGTTCTCACAATTCTCTTCTAGTACAATTGCATGTGATAAAGAGCTTTACATCATTTTTCATTAATTAAAACCAACTACTTATATCTACTTCTTGCCCATTCTACTTTAGGTATGTTTGCTTTTAATACCACCCTTAATAAAGGTATTTCAACCTCAACTAATAGCACTACCTCCATGCCAAACACCAATGAATAAGGCATAGCCTAGGTAGATGTCTGGATAGCTATTTTGTATCCCCACAATGCAAATGGTAACATATCTACACAATCCTTATAGGTGACAGTCATCTTTTGCAAAATTTTCTTGATATTTTTATTGGCAACCTCTATCGCACCGTTAGCCTGAGGTCAATACGGAGAAGACTTATGATGTTGAATCTTATACTTCTATAGAAGTTGTCTAGTTTCTCCCTGAAAATTATACCCCATTGTTCGAGATGATCTATTGCAGCAATCTATATCTGCAGATGATATTTCTTTTAATAAATTTTTCCATTTTACTCTTAATTTATTGAAAGACTCTGCTTCAACCCATTTCGTGAAGTAATCCACTGCTCCTACTATAAACTTATGCCCTCTAGTAGCTAACGACCTTATTTCTCTAATTATATCAATTCCCTATATTGAAAATGGCCATGGAAATGACAAGTTAGACAAGTCATTTGCTAGCAGATGGCTTAAGTTCCCATATACCTAGCACTTTTGGCACCTTTTCACAAAATTGTAGCTATTTGATTCCATGGTCAACTAGTAATATCCTAATCTCATGATTTTCTTTGCTATATTCCTTCCATTCATGTGAGGATGGCATACCCTCTCGTGTACCTTCTAGAGTACTCCTTTGGATTCTATTTTGTCTATACATCTAAGTTATATCCCATCCATTTGTCTTTTGTACAACATTCCTTCAAACAAGATAAACTGAGTGGATAACTTTTGGAGGGCCTTTTTGTCTTTTTCAATTGTGTTCTCAAGGTATTGTCCCATTTCTAGATAGGTTTGGATATTGTGGTACCATGATAATTCCTAAAGAGGTAGCTCAACAATAGAGCTAACTATTCCAGTATAAGTGGGAAACCTTGTTTTGCTAAAATACATCGGCTTGGGCAGATCCCTTTTGGTGTGGTTTGACACTGACATTAAGGTGGCTAAAGCATTTATAACCTGGTTTTGTTTTCTAGGGATGTGTTGAAAGGTATATCGATCAAACCCTTCAGCAAGGTCTATGAGTATTCTAACATACTTGCTTAAGTTCTCATCCTGGACTTCCTAATCACCCTTTACCTGTTGGATAACTAGCATTGAGTCTCCATAGACATCAACCACTTTTGCCCCCAGCTGATACAGAGTTTTGAGACTATAGATGCATGCCTCATATTTTGCCATATTGTTGGTGGCTGAAAACTCTAGTTTTTTTTCCAAGAACATTTGTTTACCTTTTGGACTATTGACTAATACCCCGGCACCTGCTACTTTTTGGTTAATGGCCCCATCTATAAACATTTTCCATCCTTCCATGGATATTGCCCCAAGTGTTCATCTAGAAATTCATATTCCTCCTATTTTTCTTCAATCGGGTGTTGGGCTAGGAATTCGGCTATAGCCCATCCGTTAATGGTCTTCTTGGTAATATAAGAGATATCAAACTCTTAGAGCAGTAAGATCCAATGTCCCATCTTTCCCACTAAGGATGGCACGGTTTGTAGCTACTTAAGTGGGTCGTGTTTCACTATTGCCTCTACTTTGTAAGATTGGAAGTAATGACACAGCTTCTTAGCTACCCAGATTACCCCCAAACATATTTTCTCTACTTTTGTTCGTATGAGAGCAATTACTTACTTAGGTAATAAACTGCATTTTCTATTCTAACTTTATCTGCTTATGCAATCAGTGCCCCTTTTGAGGATCTTTCCACTGCTAGGTATAAGATTAAAGGCTTACCAAGCTTCAGAGGTCTTAGAACTAGAGGATTAATTAGATACTACTTAATGAATTGGAAGGCCTTCTCGCAATCATTATTCCACTCTTTTGGTTGTCCTTTGCATAACAAGTTGAATAAAGGTTCATAAACTATTATGAGTTTGGATATGAACTTGCTGATATACTAAATTTTGCCTAGAAATGCCCTAACTTCCTTTTCTAATTGTGGTGTATGCATGTCCAATATGGCTTTCACCATGTTCGGGTTGACTTCAATCCCTTTTTTACTTACTATAAATCCCAACAATTTTCCTGACGTAACTCTAAAGATGCACTTCTTCAGGTTAAGCCTCATGTTGAATTGGTCCAACCTTTGGAAGAACTTTTTTAATGCTTTAAAATGTCCTTCCCTCTCCGTAGATTTCACCATCATATCATTTATGTAGACTTCGACTTCT
>CANXYI011668054.1:0-12015 GCA_948208565.1 Hura crepitans
ATACCATCATTCTTAATCTCATACTCAGTAGGCTTCCCCTCTTATATCATACTGACAACATTTATAGGCTTATAATCATCCTTATGAGCATCTTTCACTTGTTGTAGCAAACTTGGCTTGATCTGAAGATTGGCTATTAAACCTTTATCATCAAACAACTTTAAACTGACATTCATGGCCCTTAAAATTGATATAAACTTTTCTTAATGGCATCTACCACCACATTGGCTTTCCTTAGATGATAGTTAATAAGGCAATTATAGTCCTTTATTAACTCCATCCATTTTCTTTGCCTCAAATTTAGCTTTTTTTGAGTGTGAAGATACTTTAAACTCTTGGGATTAGTTTTGTAGAGATAATGCCTTTATATCTTTAGAGCAAACACTATGGCTACAAACTCTAAATCATGAGTCAGATAGTTCTTCTCATAAGGCTTCAGCTGCCTCGAAGCATAGGCTACAACCTTGCTTTCTTGTATAAACATAAATCCTAATCCATTTAATGAAACATCATTATAGATCGTGAACTCTTTCCTTGATATTGACTAAACTAAAATTTATGCTTTTGCCAACATAATCTTTAGCTTATCAAAGCTCTTTTAACACTTGTCATCCCAAATGAACTTGGCATTCTTCTTTAGAAGATGTGTCATAGGGGCAACAATTAGAGAAAACCTTCTGTAATAGCTAGCTAGACCTAAGAAACTTCTGATCTTTGTAGTATTCTTAGATGGTCTCTATTCTATAATGTCCTTAATATTGCTAGGATCAACACTAATACCTTCTGTTGATGTTGTATGACCCCAAAAAAGACACTTTTTCTAGCTAAAACTTCACACTTGTAGAGTTTGGCATAAGACTTCTTATCTCTCAATTTTTGTAGAAAAATCCTCAAATGCTTCTCATGTTTATCCCAATTCTTCGAATGCACCAGAATGTCATCAATAAAGACCATATTAAACTGATTTAGGAATGGCTAGAAGATATATTTCATAAGATCTATAATCTAGAGTATTGGTAAGCCCAAATGGCATTACCAAAAACTTATAATGGCCATATTGGGATTTGAAAGCTATCTTATACATATATGCTTCTTTCACTCTCAACTGATAATACCTCAATCTCAAATCAATCTTGGAGAAGACATCTACCCCTCTAAGCTAATCAAAGAGGTTATTAATCTAAGGTAACAAATAGTTGTTCTTGATAGTGACCTTATTCAGCTGTCTATAGTTGACACACAACCTCAAAGGACCATATTTCTTCTTGACAAACAAAATCGGTACCCCTCATAGTGAGACACTTGGTCTAATAAAACCCTTATCCAATAGCTATTGTAACTATAACTTTAGCTTTTTCAACTCTGTAGAAGCCATTCTATATGAAGCTATAAAAACTGGCATTGTGCCTGGCAACACATCAATTTCAAGTTCAAGTTCCCATTTTGGTAGTAAACCAAGTAACTCTTTTGAGAAAACATCCACAAACTCTAATATAACTAGTATCTTGCTTGCATATGATTTTTCTTTTCTAGTTTCAATCACATGGATTCTTAATATCCCTTTTTTTATCAATCTTCTAGCCATGACTGCTGATATCACATTAGATATAAAGCCCAATCTCTCTCTCATAGCTATCACTTCTGTCCATTAGCCTTAAACATGATCCACTTCTTTTTACAATCTATAACTGTATGGTACTTAGATAACCAATCCTTACCTAAAATAAAATTAAACTCATTGAAGGATAATTCAATAGATCGACTGAAAAAGCACATCCTTGTACTAACAAAGGATAATCTGTATATACTTTGTTCACAATTACATGTTGTCCTATTGGGTTGTTGACTATAATATCAGTGTTAAGGTCTTCTAGCACTAACCCCTTGTTTAAAGCTCATGCAGTGTAAATATAAGAATGTGTAGACCCTAGATTTTTTAGTGCTAAAGCAGGTAATTCAAAAAGTTAGGAAGTACCCATTATCATGTTTAGTAAATTAGCTTATTCATTAACCCAAATGGCATATTGTTTTGCTGGAGCTTTACTCTCTAACTTGTCCCTTTAACTAGCCCTAACTTAGTCTCTAGCATCTTTCTTATCCCTCTTTAGAGTTAACTCTACAAGTCTTATTGTATAGTCTCTCTAAATATGATTTTTGGAGCCACATCCCCAGCAAACTCCTGACATGGTTTTCTAACAAGTACCCTTCTGTCTCCTACTGCAATGCTCACATTGAGGTATCTATACACTACTAGTTGTAGATGCCGATGCACTAGCAATTGATGTCTATAGTCTAGCCTTGGATTAGGTTCCCTGAACTAATCATTGAGACTGATCCTATCTTTACTTATGCTGTGGTTTAGACTGCTTACTCTTAGGCTTCTTCTTAAATGTAAAAGCTGTACTAGATTGCCTATGGCCAAAAGGCCTATTCTTTTGAAAACTATCTCTCTTCTTTTTTAGCTTTTAATTTTTTTCACCATGTGACAAACAACAACTAAGGTTGTAAAGTCCTTGATCTTCATAGGAGCTACTTATATCATGATATCTAGGTAAAGCCCTTTCTCAAATTGCTTGCATCGGTCCTCTTGAGTAGCAACTACTTCTTTGGCATATTAGCTAAATCTTTCAAATTATTCTTATACTCTAATACTAACTTCTGCTTCTATTTCAAATCTAGAAACTTTTACCTCTTCTAGTCTAAATAATGTTCAGTGATGTATTTCTTTTTAAACTCTCTCAAGAAAAACTCCTAAGTTAAGTCCTCAATTACCTTGTGCTAGTTTCCCACCATTTAAAAGCCTCATCAACCAGTAAAGAAGTAGCATAAATAACATACTCTTTAGGCGTACATTTCATCTGCTGTATTATCCTTAGATTTCTATCTAACTAATATTCTGCTTTATTTGATCCATCTATCTCTACACCCTTGAAATCCTTAGCTCTATTCTTCTTAAGTCTCTCAAGATAAGTTTTTTTATAGAGACTAAGGTTCTGGCTAAACTGGTAGAAGTGGTGCAAGATGAATTGCAACAATTGTAGCAACACTCGCTTGTCTCATGGATTCCATCATTTATTCTAACCAAGCAGGCTGTATCTAAGGTCCTTGAGTTATTTGCCTTGCATCACTCAAAGTGATAGACTCGACCTTAGAGGCCTCTTGTCCAATAGTAGTCAGAGCATGGCTTTCAACTTCCTCATTGCCTGATGGTGTATTTTGACTTATCCTCAATCTATAGGAAAAAGAAAGCACATTATAAGCCTTAATATGTATAATTATGTGATGTACACCTTATTTTAAAATCCTATAGCACTCTTATATAATCCATATATATATTAAAAAATGCCTAAATTGGAGCTCTAATATCAATAAATGTGACACTCCTTACTCGATCTATTTGTCAGACCCGAATAAAGAGAGACACACAAACCGATATATAAATACTAATGGGAAAACCTTTATTAATTAAAACCTTTATTATTGAGATTTAAAAACATACTTTGCATGTGTATAGTTATAAAAATATAAATTTAAAAAAACCATTTTCTAAGGCATGCTATTAGGATCCTCGCGCCAAAATTTCAGTAGCATAACAGTTGTACTGGGTACTATCCCAAATAGTAACTTGCATAAAAACAACATTTCTAAAACATTCCATCACACCACAACTTCATCTGGGTCCATTAAACCCTCTAAATCAACTCAACAAGCTTAAATAAAAGAAATTATATAGATTATACTTTAACAATCATACTTAAGTAAATAGTTTTATATACAAAATTTAAAAGTTAGAAAATACATTTAAAGCACATATTAGGCCCAATCCCTTAATGACATAAGAATGCCCCTAATAATCACATATTTATACCAAAAATAAGTAAAATACCAAAAAGATGCTTTTCTTGATCAATTTGCTATATTAAGGCTTTGACTCTAATATTCTTTTTCCTTAACCTATACATTGCAAAACAAAGCGATGTATTAAGCAAATACTTAGTGTTGTATTCACTTTAGCATATGTATGCTCACATGTATTTCATGCGAAAATAATAATCTCATATCATGATTATACATGACTCATTGTATCCATATATAAGCATTAAAGCACTCATTCAAAATAATTTAAAAGGATTATTCATGCAAGATCATTATTTTATAATGAACCTAATAAATCGTTCATACATACTTACATGTTCATAACATCATGAACCATCTCACTACTTAACATACCTATATATTCTATTTAGTTCCACTAATTAGGATCTTTAGGATAATTTAAACATATTATTGCCTATACCTAAAAGATAATATACTACAACTAGATAATAGGATTAATTGGGCCCGAAGGCTATATCGATCCGTAGATCACACCAGGACCCGTAGGTCCTATCTAGGACCCAAAGGTTATATCTAAGACCCAAAGGTCATATCCAAAACTCAAAGGTCATGTATGCGCTTAAGATACACTAACAACTATTAAGAGTCCCTAGTTGACTAGTCAATCTATCTAATCTAGGTTGTCTAATTGTATGGGACAATTACCATTATAATTTAAGTTTCACCTTTTTAAGTAGTTTTAATCGATAATGCCTTATTTCCACCATCTATATATTTATACTTATACATCATCACATTTTTTAGTATACAATTATCACTCATGTTTCCCTATATGATTTTAACCTCATATATGTCATAATTGTTACTATAGCTTAAATATTGCTCATCATTTGCTTCTACTCATTTTGACCATATACAAGCCTTAATACCAAAAGTGTATTTCCATGCCATTATGTTCACATTAGAAACTTATTTATCATATGCCTATGAAAGATCATCATTATTTTCCTTTGATAACCATTTGGCCATACCTATCTTTTACACATGTATGCATTAAAGAAACATATACATTATTCTTTCTCTCTTATAAAACTTCCATATGACTAACTTAATCATTTAAAGTGGCATGTACATACTTTCGGCTAACATTATGATATACACATTTATATACTTTCATATGGTCACATAACCACACATAAGCTCATTTGTATCATGTAACTCATTTTCTAACTATATAACATTACACCTTTATATAAGCATCATCTGTGAACATTTATTTACTACACATCATATTACATATTCACATCACTCAATTCAAATAATTTCCAATAGTCATTTAGCCAAAACATGAGATACCATCAACATTAACATACATCATATATTCATCATCATGCTATTAACCCTATACTTAAGCATAACTCATAGTTTTATAAGCTAAAAACATACATATCCTCTACTTAGAGGTATTCAGCCTCACTTAGCAATTACCCTACACATACCAAATTCTCAACACAACATATTTATAGCATTACTCAATACCACATACCATCAAATTAACATATTTACACAAATTTTCATCAACATATCAGATGCATATCACTTGTTTTATAATTCAGCCACCATAAATAATACACATAGCCATCATATTTTCACCACTTGGTCATCATTTATGACATGCCTAACAAACAATTGCATCTAACATTCAATTACAAGCCATTCAACATAACAAGCATTAAATTCCCATTAACATGCACACTTACACATAAAGATTAATCACACATAACACTTGACAACATAAAATATGCTTACAATTGAGATCAAAATACACCTAAAACCTTCATCAAACTTTGTCTTTCGCCTTTCCTCTACTTGGCTTCACTTTCTTTACATACACATAATAGGCAAGATTTTTTGAAAAATAAAAAAATCATACAAACTTCTAAAAATCAAACTAACCATATAAATGTGTTCTTAGGCACCTATAGAGATTATGATATTTTTATCGAGGACGAGAGTGGTTAGTGGAGTCACCACTTGGTCTCTACACTAGGACCTCTGATCTTCTATACCAGAAAGGTTCAGAATTCATATCTTAGTTATGCCCTAATAACACGCCTTCCATTTTATATTGTAACATTTATCAGTCTTGTATAAGGCAAGCATGCATGATATTTAAGCATACATATCACCTTTGTATGTATAAAAAGTTAATTGCAATATTTAGAAAATACAATAATATATATTGTACATTAAGAAATTAGATCATTCATTTAGTTATGATGTGACCTGACAATTATCCATAATTCCATAGGAATTGGTGGTAATTGCCTAACTCCCATCTCTAGGAGATTGGCCTTTATTAAAATTTATTTTTGTTATGACTTTTGTTTAGAGAAAACTTAAAGCCATTTTATTAGAAAACACCAATTAATTACGTAAAAAACCATTTTAATGTGAAATTAAGGTTTAGCATATAAAACAAGTTATTAACTAGCTATTACAACCCAAAATAATCAAGAGAAATAATAAGTACAAAACCAAAGGGAATAAAAGAAAGAACTTAAATGGTCCCATCAGTATAACATTAAGTCCATGCAGACTCTATGAGGCTCTGGCATACGTCCATGTGGAATATTACTTATAAAGGTTATATGTCCATTTGGACCTCCATCTAGTGAGAAAAGGTCACTTACATACCACTCAAAAGAAAAAATTAATGATACCAGATAAAAGATTCATATAAATTATAAAGAAGACAAGAAGTACAAATACAAATACATGTTAAAACTAAAAATCAAGGACAATGTCTATGCAAACTACATTCCTTATGAGAGAGAGTATGTGTGGATTTAAAGACAGTAAATACAAGAATAAAATGTGATTATCCGTATGGACTACTTTCTTAGTGAAAAAAGGTTCGTGCAGACTATACAATTATGTTGACATATTAACATGTATCTTAACAAATGAAATAATTACACTGTATGCTATTATCATAGAACAATATTAACAAGGTAAACAAGATGTTTTAAAGCATAACATATAAGACAAGTAATATACTATTACTAAATATAAGTCCGTACGGACTACATATTATACACATATTAGTAAAGCAAGTCCGTATGGATGTCTTTATATTTACAACTAAGTCCATGTAAATAAGGTAAAAACAATAGAATGAGATGACAATTAATTATACATTATGAAACAATTTAGAATCATCACCTACTCTTATGATCAAAGTGGGAATTACATAAAATTATCTCAATTATGATCAATCCTTGGAGATTATAGGTTTATGAAATAATATCTGTATGTTCAGAAGAGACTTCAGATATTACCTTGTTAATATAGTTCTTTAAGCAATAGCATAAAAGTGTAGGGGTTTAGAAAGAATTATTTTAAAGTGAGGCTAATAGGACTAGTATAGTGAATCTTTTTTAGAGTCCTCCTTTGGACTCTCGGATGGGTTTATTTGTTGTTATCAGTTTTTAATTTTCTACCTCTTTTTTCTCATACATAAGAAAGGTATTTATAGGTTTAGGTTTTAAGGGTTTTCTATTTAAAGGAATCATAATCTTAATTGGAATAGGATTCATAGTCCAAATAGAAAAAATCCTGCTTTTGGAAGGTTTTACATCAGTAAGTCTATGCAAACTTGTACGGCTTAGTCCATGTAGATTTAGGTTGTATGCTTTCTCACTAGTCTTTGGGCTTTGGGCTAGGTTTGAGTTAGTCCGTGTGGATATAAACTTAAACCTTTGTCTGAGCAGACCTTAGGCCTTGGGCTTGATAGAGATGAGTAGGCTAGTATAGACCTAAATGGCTAGTATAGACCTAAATAAATGATGTCTGTGTGGACCCTAAAATAAGTCTATGCAGACTTGCTTCCTAAGGGCTTGTGCCATTGCATAAGAGCCTATCTGTAGTGATCATCACAAGTTAAAAAGTGAGGTGTCTACAGTTGCCCCCACTTTGGTGTGTGCTGTGAAATGCTAAAGGTACAAAAGTTAAAAAATATTTACCTGACGTGAAGTCACATTGAATTTGTTTCTTCCCTTTGAATACAAATACCTAAGGTTGTTTAACCGATAAGGTTTGATTAGATGAAAGATATTTTGATCTCACTAAAGGTTATTTGACTGACGAAGTTTGACCAAGTGAAAGGATAGTTTCAGATTAGTTTGTTAGGATGAATCAGAAAGGATTTTGGATTAGCTTATTAGGTTGAACTCGAAGGAAAATATGGATTGATAACATTGGATTGAATAAAGAGTTGAATCCTAAAAAATTAGATTGGATGCAAAGTTGGATCTTTAGAGAATTTAAAACCTATAAAAGGGAATGTAATAGGAATTAATATTAGTTTGATGTAGCAAATTTTGTGATACATACTTAGCTCTTGATGTATCATTGACCAAATCTGTAAAGATCATATGGTTATGAGTGGGTTAAGTTCGTGCAAATAGTGACTGAGTTAAGTCCTTGCAGATTATGGTTAATAGAAGTCCATATGGACATATGTGTAATAAGTCCATGTGGACCTGTTGTCAGATTGATAACTATTCATCTTTCTCTTCTCTTCTTCATTTTTATTCTTTTATTTTTTTTAATTTTCTCTCAGGAAAACTCAAACAAAATGGTGACTCATCATTCTGGTGAATCGCCCTAGACTTCCTCTAGTTAAACTGTATCCTGGGAAGAAGCTTTGGTGATGTTTCTTCTTTTGACGAGTGTAGAATCTCCTATTTCTTCTCCTCCACTACTGGAGGACATTTTTATGCTCGTTTTGGAGGGTTTCATGCCCTCCATGGTAGTCAAGCACCCTCAGAGTGCTGCTCCGATGAATGGGATTGCATTTGGGGACCTAACTTTAATTTTGGCGAATTTAGCCCACCATGCTTATTTTAAAGTATGCCCCCAGGTATGTTTTCTTACCTTGTGTACTCTATTTGTGATTTGCTACCTTTTCTTCATCTTTTTGGTTATGTTTGGATTCTCTAGTTTGATAGGTCTATGCAGACTTAGTTTGCCTAGGGTGGACTAAGTTCATGCAAACCTTGTCTTTAGTTCTTAATTTCAGTGTAGTTGGCTTTGGATTTTCTGCATGCGGTAGCTTAGAAGGTCTGTGTGCACCTTTTGGAAACTATATGTAGTCTATGCAGACTTATCTTTGCCTATGCATATTGTCCATGTGGAATTGTGTAATTTAGGCATTTGTATTCTATGTGGACCTATTGTGTCTTATTTTCTTATTGTCCATGCAGACTTTGTTAGATTCTTAGTTCATGTGGACATTAGTTTTATTAATGTGCTTTACTTTTTTGTGCAGACATGCCTTAAGTGTGGAGGCACTCTTTCTGGGCCATAATAATAGTACTTTGCTATGCCTATCTCATTCAAGAACAGGGTCAGAGTGATTGGATTTTAGAAATTTTTGGATCACCTAGTTGGCAGAGACTTTTTTCGAGACCTATAGGCTCTTAGAGCTTTATTGGATTGATAGATAGACATAACACATACGTTCCACTTATCTTTTAGTGAGCTAGCCATAACGCTTTTTGATTAGGCTTTTATCACTAGAGTGCGATGCACTGGGTGAGCCATCGCCTTTGATGCCTATTATTGCTACCCCCACTTCGACTTTAAGAGGTGAGAGAGTTATTAGGTTTTATCCCTCAGGATCACTCTAGGAGCATCCAGCACACTAACTTGCATGAGAGATGGATGGGTGTAACTCCATAGAGTTAGTCCAAGGTGGATCAATATGCACACTACTTCTTCCTCTACTTATTGGGCATAACACTATTTGCCAATGCCAATGGTAATGTGAGCTAGAGCTTCCTTCTTATCCTGGAGCAAGTGGAGAATATTGGTTCTTGGAACTAATGTTATTCTCCTCTCAACTGGGTCTTTCAGAGCTTAGATATGGCTGTTCATACCAAGAAGAGCCATCAATTTGTTTAGGGTTTTGTGTCCAGTGTTTTGGTAAGTAATTCATTTTGATCATTTTTAGCTTCATATGATCTTTTACGATTTTAACCTTATGCCTTTATTTTGTAGGTTTGGGTATATGAGCTGCATTTACTACCTTGCCCCTACGAACCTAACATAATGATGGATTGATGGGTTCAACCTTCTTCGGGACCTTAGAATGTATCTTTTTTGATGCAACACCACCAGTATCTTAGCTCTAGAACTTGGCTTGATGTAAGTATTTCCTGCATATGAAAAATTCATTATTAGCAATTCAGGTATAATTAACACCTACCTTTATAGGTTGACTTGGTGTGGTGGATCTTCCCGCTTGAAGAGATGTCAAATTTCTTACATTCTACTCAAGAATTTTCCTCTCAAAGGATGTTACTAACCACTCCAGAAGCTTACTCATAGTTTCTAGGAGAGAGAGTTATAAGCTAGCACATGGGGCCTAATACATGACATGTCTCTCAGAGTCCTCATGATTTAATGTTATTCGGGAGATATATTGATGATCTAGAGTTTGTGCAGGGTATGATTATTGGTATTCCAGGGAGCACACTGGTGGAGGATGATGGAGAGAGTTACCTCTTTAGGTATCCACTCATCTACTACCTTAAGTTCCTTATACCTCAGGACTTACTCCTCCTCAGGTAGATTGCTTAGTCTTTTTGGTCTTTTACTTTTAAAAACATATTTTAGCTATGTGTTGTGTTGCAACTTACTATAGCCTTTTCAAAAGCTGGACCTTCCTCATTAAGGAAAAGGGTGAGAACTATTCCTAGTTCTCCTAGTTCTCAATTTTCACCTCTTTTTGCCAATGCTGCTATGAGTGGAGCTTCTACTTTGCTTACTGGTCAATCATCACTTCCTAATAAAGTTGTAGGCACATTGGTTGGCATATCGAAGCTGAGCTATATGTGCTATGGTATAGATGGAAAGCTATCCTATGCTCACCTTTGCATTGAGGACAACTGGCTAGTTACCTTTGAGCTAGAGAACACTACATTGGTATGATACTTTTTTACATGCTTATTATGTTATTTTTGACTTGATGTGACACTTTTTATTTTGATTTGGATAGGTAAAGAGAGCTCTAGTAGAGAAGATCGCTCACGTGGTAAAGGCTTTCAGAAGGGCCATGATTGATGAGACTTGAGTCCTTTCGGTAAGCAATTTCCTATAATGGTTAGTTTATGCAAGTATGTATGCATGTATATATGTATATATGTCATGTATTAATCCTTCATTCTTTTGTAGAGTGAGCTGTCAAAGAGGGTTATCACTTTTCATGTGACTAGAAAGAAATTGAGAACTTTAAAGATTTTTGAAAAGCTAGTGCTCTCGACTGATGATAAGGATACTAAGGATGAGGATGATGCTGAAGAGTAGAATACATAGTAGTTTTTATTTTTTCTTTTATGCCTAGGCCTAACTTTTGTATATACAAATATAAATAATCTTTCATTTTGAATATAATTTTTGCATCTTTACATATAACTATTTGATAGTTGATGTCACTACCCATAATTGAACAACATTTTATCAAATTAGTGCCTTTTGTAGTAAGACTTGCTTTGGAGATGCTTAATAGTTTGAAGTTTATATGGACCTGGTACACTAAGGTCTATGTGGACATTCTTTTTGATTAGTAATAAACCTTATTGCAGACCTATCTTAATTAGTCTGTATTGACCATGACATTAACTTTGGATGTTTTGAGGTCTATGCTGACTTTCTCATGTCTTTTGGATTCTTTGTCTTAGTAGGAAAAGGAATGGTGAGACTTAGGGTTTATAAATACTTCCCTTCTTCTTTGTTTATACCATACTTTACCATATCTCTCTCTTTCAATCAACAATTGTCTAAAATACTAGAATCAAAGATTTCTTAGACTTTAAACATCTTTACTCCCTTTTCTACTCTCAGATTCTTGAGAAAAGTGAAGATTGACCAAAACTTTTTGAATGCCACTGTGCAATGTTGGGACCCTATTTTCCATGTGTTTATCTTCAATCATCAGGAAATTACCCCAGCTCTAGAGGAATTTGCTGCCCTCATGAATTTTCCTGTTGGTCTAGATGATCTGTTAGTTCTTCCTTTTTTTAAGGAGCATTATCCTATGGATATCATGCTTGCTTTAGGTACTTCTCTTTCTATGGCTCAAAAAATAATTCTGAGTGTGGGCCCTATCTCCTT
>CANXYI011668090.1:0-17267 GCA_948208565.1 Hura crepitans
GTAAAAACACTAGTTATCATGTTTGCCACCCTTTCTGCTCATATTGCTACCTTTGAGAGGGACTAGTAAGAAGAAAAATCTAGGTGTTCTAACTGAGATGGCTAAGTCTATTATGTACTTCAACCCTAAGTATGATTTCAATAAGGACATTAAAGATGAAGGCAAAAAAAAAGAAGAAATGGTGCCTATGGTGGAGGATATGGCCATAAAGAAGTTGAAGGAGAAGATTAAAGCTATGACTAGGCTTTTTACTATAGGAAATGGAATAAGTCTAAATGATATGACTCTAGAATCTAAAAAGGTCCTACCCCATAAATTTAAATGCCTAATTTGGCCAAGTTTGATGGGACTACAAACTTGAGGGCTCATTTTAAGAAAAATATGCTACTAGTATGAAGGGCACAAAATTGACTACCAAGCAAAAGATTGCATACTTTAGTCTTACTCTACAAGGAAGGAAAATAGACTTGTACCACTAGTTATAGAGGATAGTGAAAGGAGATTAGGGAAAAGAAATAAAGGCTTTCGTTAATTAGTATGACTGTAGCACACATATGGAAGTTATGATGAAAGACCTTAAGCCATTAAAATAGAAGCTCAATTATACCTTCTTAGAGTACTTAACGAGGAGGTCAAGGGTTTTAGAGATAAGAAAAGCTTAAGATGATGGGTTTAATAAGGATGTCATCCATATTATGAGTCCTTATTTAAAGGATGAATCAAAAGCCAAGAGATTTAAGGACTTGGAATCCTTGAAAGGTATTGTGATTGACTAGAAAAGGAACATGTTGAGGTTAAGAAGAATGCTAGAGTCTTTAATGTAAGGGGTCCGGTTCTAACTTTAGAAGGAATACGAGAGGTGGCAATAGTGAAGAGCTAGCAAAACTATTGAAGTATTTGCCATTACTACTAGGCATTAATCAAACATGAGTAAGCCTTTGTCTTGATGCCTAAAGCACTTTCAAAAATGGGAAACTTCAACATATGCCATATAGGCCAGCTAGAAATAAAGGTTAACCTAGTCATAGGGATAACTTGTGTTGCCACTACCATTAGCATATTGGACTATATAGATAACTGTTACACTTTGAGAGACCAATTTAGGATCTAATTAATTCTAAGTAAATTTCTGATAAAAAAATAGGTAAGAAGGTAGGGTGTTTATTCCAATATGCCACCACCAATGTTCATGGTGAATTTAGGCTTTCCAAATTGGTATGTGTTGTAGGAATTATATTGTAGTGAATATTTGGTTGTCAAATGAAGGGTAAGAGAAGAAAAGTATGACACCTTTTACCTGATTCATACATTAGAACCAAATGAGGAATAACACACCGACTATATATAACTCTTATTAAAAACCATCATAAACTAAAACTTAGCTTTTAGTACTTTGTTTGCATGTATAAGGTTACAAAAATATGAATAGTCAAAAACCATTTTGCAAGGTTTACTAAAAGGGTCTTCATGCCAAAAATCTAGTAGCATAATGGTTGTACTAACATTATCCCAAATAGTAACCTGTATAAAAATAACACTTCTAAAATATCACAACACAACTCATCACCATCTAGGTCCATTTAACCCTCTAAACTAAATCTTAACATTCATCAAGCATATGATAGGAAGAGATATCATACAAGCAAGTACAAACATCCATGCATGTTTAATAGTTTACAAACTACTTATAAGGAATTACAAAAAAAATCTACTACTAGATTAGGCTCAATCCCTATAAATTATATAAGAGTGCCTCTATATGGCATACATGGCTCAAAATACATATATATCAATAAAATACCAAAATGAGAAACTTCATTTAATCTTCTTTAGATGTTAAGGCTTTGAATCTAATTTGGTCCTTTAACTTATGCATTGAAAATAAAAAAGATGCACTAAGCGAATTACTTAGTGGTATGATCAACATGATATATGTCTGCTCATTTATTCATGAAATTATATCATTTACATCTTTAACATATTAAAAATAACAATTCAAATAGTCATAGCATGTTCAGGTGCATATATGATAACACTCTTTCACTAAACTTGATAAATAAGCATAAACACTTTAATTCATAATTGAAGTAGTTAACCAACACATTTGATACTCATGGTCAAAGCTACTAAAATTTTACATATAGTTATATTGAATAATCATATTTTAAATTCTTATTATATCATTTATTTCTTCTTGCCCAACTTCAAGACAAAATCCCAAAATTGGATAATGGGACTACTAAGCCATAGAGGCCATATTAGACCATAAAGATCCTCTATTAGACCCGAAGGTCAAAATCTTCTAAATCTGAAGGTTATAATCTTCTGGACTCAAAGATTAACTATTAGACCAGAAGGTTAAAATCTTCTAGACCTGAAGGTCATAATCTTCTGGACCCTAAGGTCATAATGAGGTATAGATGTACCTTAGTAGCTGCTATGTTCCTTAGTTGATTGGCCAACCTATCCAATCTAGGTTGTCTACTCATATAGGCTAAAACCATTTTTGTTCCTTATTCTTCTTTTTAATTGCTTTTTGATATCACTAATACACAATTGGTTATATAAATGACCTTAAAAGATTAATCATATTACTTTTTTCATAGAATCACAATGTTATCATGAAAAATTTATGATATTGTAATCTAGCTAATTAAAACACAATCTTATGTGTCATGCACCATTCATAATATATGCATATCATTTCTTCTTAACTATTGGATAATTGCTTAAAACATCATCAATATTAATATAAGACATTCAATCATACAAGGAAAAGATAGATGTCGAAGTGTTTGCTTTTATTCTCATTATGTTTTTAATGCAAGGAAGTATATTAATTTCTTAATTGGACATTATCATAAGGTAGCATTGTCTTATATGCTTTAATATTAAGCCTTTAGTTTTTCTAATGTATAACCTCTACTTTATGGATTATGATCAACATGACAGAAGTATAAATACATACCGTACTTGTATATTTACACAAGCTCTAATGGCTCAAATAGACCATCAAGAACAATCATAAACCTCAAATGACACATATACATCAAAACATAACTCATGTACACTTGATAAGTGATTCGGCTATAAGATGAATAAGCCATATGCAACATTTCTTTTTATTTAACAATAACTCTTGAATATGTATATGTGTATGTGTGTGTGTGTGTGTGTGTGTATTCTTAATATGACCTTTAGCATAAAAACATCTATTGGCTTTTTTATGAGTCTCTTAGCTAGTGATCATCTCTTAGGTTCATATTTTACATACCTATGTCATACACTTAATTTCATATTCTCACATAATCATTTAATCACTTTATGCTTATACTCATCTTCACATTTCACATGTTCATTAGTCATTTTAAAGAGGTTCATGCTCAATTCTCATCAAAATTATTAACAACTCATTTGGCCTTTACTTAGCTCATATCTAGCTTTTATAATCACATAACTTCATTTTAGCCTATTTGAGCCAATTAAACATATAAAGTATCATTTCATTCTAAATCTTACCTTTATGTCACCTCATAACCCTTATTACATGCCATGAGAGTTTTGGCCAATATCAATCCATAGGTATAATTAACACATTTTTCTTATTATATTACATTATAAATTCATCCCATGTATTAATGACCATTTTAACTCATACATATACTCCTATCATTATAGCATATGTAATCACAGTTATGTCCATGCATTAGATGTTTCGGCCATCCCTATATAAAGACCACAACTTCCTTATTTTTTCAATCATATACATTATTCATAGTTATAATAACTTAATAACATAATTATTAACTTAATTTCACCAAAACACATTTATAGGCATTTATTACATACACACATTCTTTAATTTAATTCAATAAAATGTATAATGATTGTATACATAATGTTTATCACACTTACAATTAGTCTTTCTACATTAAGTAGACTTGATTAAACCTTCTATTTTCCCTTGCTCTTCCTTTAATCACCTTTTTCTACAATTATAGGCAAGTTAGCAACAAAATTTGTACAAAATCAAACAATGCTTCAAAATCAAATCTAACCTCATATAACCATTCCTGGGTACCCTAAGGACCTTAGAAAAATGTTGGATTGAAGAAAACTTACCTATATAAATTTTGGGTTACTATTCACTCCTTACTTTTATCACTAAAATCCACTTTTTAATCCTTGTTTTCTTACTTTAAAGGAGTGCTAGGGACTATGGAGGGTGAGATTTAGTGGTTGAATAGGGTTAGAGAAAGGTAGAATCAAAGGAGAAAATAAAAAAATGGAGAGGGAGGAGCTTAGAGATGGCATCAGCTACAAATGAAAAAGGGAGGAAGGGGATACTCCACTATTCATCCATTGACTCTTTTAAGAGTTAAATTGTTGACCTTAACTTGGTAAAAAAATCTAAGGGTCTAAAAATCTCTTTTTATGTGATCAATGGTTAATATAAATTAAGGTTATTCTTCTCCCTCTTTTAAACATTATGCCCCTCAATTAATCCCCATTTTAACACCATTTAATTCCTATAAAATCACATATTCCAAGTCCCAAAGGTCTGTAAAACCCTTGCTCAAAAATCAAGGAAAATAGAATTAATCAACATTATAAATCTTAACTAAATAGTAGGAAAAATACTTTTTGATATTTAAAAGTTCCAATTCTAATGCCAATGGCTTATTTAAAATATTTAAGTATCAAGTTATATTAATTTCAGATTTTTTTGAGCAAAAACCGAATATTTTACGATTTAGTTAAAACTAGGTCACTATTCACATAACACTATCATAAAATCTTAACTGTAGTTTTTAACCATCTAATTGACTTTATTTTCACTTCCAATTTTACCTAAAATTATATTACAATTAATACTTCCATTCAGTCAAATTAATGTGACCTAGGTCTTAGGAAACACTATTCACATCCCAAGAAGTACTATTTATAACACTGGGATTTTCAGGCATTACAAAAATAACCAAGGGGTGGTGAAAATGATAGATATATAGGCCATTGATAGTGGCAGTGAGGAAAAGGAAGTCTAAGACTTGTGGGCTAACTCAAACAACAAATAAAAGTACATAAAGAATAAAGAAAAGGCCAATGCTATGACTAAAAGTGGATAAGTTGTCCTAGAGGTAGAAAAAGAGCTTATTTCCATTCTTTATAAGATAGAGAAGGCAAAAAATGATAGTGATGATGTTTTTAAATAGCTCAAGAAGACACTAGCTCTAATTTTTATTTAGGATCCTTTAAGGCAATCCCCATCATATCAACTAGAAAATAGTAGAGGCTTTGTGTGTTGCCATAATGTCGGCCATAATATCTTCATCTCAGTTTTTAGAGATTATAAAGGGTGAAAAGAAAGAAGTAGTCACTTTCTTTGATATAGATCTTCTAATTGAAAGGCATTATCACAATTTGATAGTTTTAAAACATAGTTTAACAATTAAATATAGTGGAAATCTAAAACTTTTGAAACTATTCCTATGGATCAATCATATGAACTATGATTAATTAACAGCAAGAAGTATTAGAAAATACCTTTTATTCAATTTCTTTTTCTTGTATGTAGTTCTATTTATGCCAGGATGTCATAAACCACAGCATTCCAATTAGAGTGCCTCAATTAAAAGTCCACAAGAGAAAAAAGAGTTACAAATACCTCTCAAGTGATTGATCAAGCTATAATTAACTTCATGGACTAGTACAAGATAATTACAAAAGAAAAAGAAAAGAGAATATACATACTTTTAACTTATTTGTGTAAAATAATTTAGGATGTGGAGGTTAAAATTATTATTGGCCTTTTATAGGCCTTTTTTAGGTTTTCTAGAAACCCTAAGGTTAGGTTTGATCATCCTTAACCAAATTGGTCCAACTAATTGATTAAATCAAATTCACCAATTAGAATATTAAGCCTTTCTATACCATTAGGCTTAGTCCAACTAACCCAAATTGCATTTATTTATTTTATTCTTCCTTTTAACTTTCACATGATATCTCATGCCATTTAAATACTTGCCATTTTACATTAATACCTTTTTCCTTGTTTGTGTGACTTAATTTTGAGTCAATTTACTAGCACAAAATGAATTAGAATCCTAATTGGATTAAAATTCCAAGATTTGAATAATTCCAAATTATTATTAATTCTTAACTAATAAATTTATTTGTACAAGTCATCTAATCATGCAACATAACTACCCAAGTTGTTAGAAAGTCGGTGGTATTTGACTTATACCTTTTTATAGCTAGTTGCAGTGCAATTTGTCCTTTCACCACACTTTATTTCATTAGGTTTGAGTATGAACTTGTGTCAACTCAATACTTAACTATGTATAAATTCAATGAAGCCTAAATATGTTAGATCCTGTACTTTGAACATTTGTTCTTATAATGCACTAATGAATTCCATTTATATATGCATATTACTTTAGCTAGAGACTCCTAAACAAAGTTAACTATAAGGATAAGTGAAATAAAGTCCCCTATATTAATCTAGGGCAGTTAATCCTTTATTGATCATTCAAATATCTTTGAACACTTCACACTATACCTAATCACCATGTTATAAATGCTTCTTGGTGAGGAATAAGTTATAGTGTCAATATAGTGTTTAATGTACAAGATAACCTTGATGATCTCAAGTCTAAAGATATTTGCACAACTGCTATGATGAAATTAAATAGCTAACATAAATTAAGTGTCCATGTTATTATCTCCTAGCTAGGTCTCCAATGAACTCATTTCTCAAAGAAGCATTCATATATTATCCTTAAACATCTTATTTTGTTGACTTATGAGAGCTTTTGCTTGACCTAGTCAACAAGTATACCATATGCTGGTTTTATCTACATTAACAATGTCTTGTCTTGTTACTACTTCAACTAGGGATATTTTAGGTATATACACATTTACAAGTAATAGGAATCTCATATCATGAACTCTTCATGGTTCTTTTTACACTATGTATGTCATAAAAAGGATTATATTCATAATTTTAAGTTATAAACAAAAAAATGAATGCTTGTGATTCATAGTTTAAGTTATAAACAAACAAATGAATGCTTATGATTCATGTTCATTGACCAATAAATAATGCCTTTAAATAAATAGTCATGTATATAAGAAATTCCCTTAATGATTTTCTCTAAGGCATGTATATCTAATAATCTCCCACTTACACTGAAGCTGATCGCCTCTATACCTAATCTCTATAGTATATATATGGCATTTAAATTTGTTCTGGGATAGTGCCTTATGTAGTGGATCAACCATATTCTTCTATACCAAAAAGGTTTGGATTTCATATCTTATTCATGCCCTAATAATATGTTATCCATGTATATTGTAACGTTTATCAATCCCTTATCATTCAAGCATACGTCATTCTTAATTTAAATTGCATCACCTTTGTATGTGTGGAAGTAAATTGTGATATTTTAAAAAATTCAATTACATTCATTATACATCCAGAAAGCGGATTGTTTATTAGTTGTTAATTGACTTGACACTTACCCGTAATTCTATAGGAATTGGCGGTAATTGCCTAACTCCCATCTCTAGGAGATTGGCCTTTATTGAAATACATTTAATTATGAATTTTAATTAAGGAAATATAAATCCCTTTTATTAGAAAACACCAGTTAATTATATATAAAATAGTTTAATGTGAAAGTTAGGTTTTAGCATATGAAATAAGTTGTTTACTAGTTATTACAACCCCAAAATAAACAAGGAAGTGCAAATAGTACAAAACCAAAGAGGCAAGCTATAGTCCTAAAATAAGCCTACTTCTACATCGCCAGGTCCGTGCGGACATCAGAGGGAATGGTGCTTAGTCCGTGCGGACCATTGCCAGAGAGGGATCGAGTCTATCACATGTTTCACTTCAGCTAAAAAGTTCAATTGACAACTCAGAAAACATCAAAGCCAAATATGTTAGATCAGAATTATTATTTCATAATAAATAAAACATGAACAGACTTGGGATAGATGTATTATAGGCTAAGAATTACACAAACAAAATATATGCTAGAGGGTCATTATGCAACTCATCACTTATAAGTCCATGCAGACGTATAGCCCTTGTGATAGGGAGTCCGTGTGGACTATTTTCCAGTTTTATGCACTCAATTGTATGCTTCTAATATCCACAGATAGGCATATTAATTTACATCAATCATCCTATATTTAACATGGTATCGTAGGGATATATAATCATGCTCATTGAATAGAGGTTTGTGCGGACTAGGTCACCAAATTAACATGCATGAAATAAGGCCATACGGGCTAACCTATATGCTTATGTTTAAAGACACTAGGCTCATGTGGACTTAGTCACATATATGATCAGGTCCATGCAACAAGATTAACATCATATGGCATGCTGAATACTAACTAAAGGCATCAATCCTACATCCTAATCTTCAAATACAATTGGCCTACTCATCATTAATAGGATTGGGGATAACAAAGTATCACCTCACTTATAAACAATTTTAGAGATCATTGGCTCATCAAAACATCAAAGAATTCATCTATAGACCTCAGATATTACCTGAGCCAAAGGATCTCTTTAAACACTAGCATAAAAACCTTCAGATTTAAGTGAAGATGGTTGAATTCTTCCCTATGGCAAATCTGCCAAGACCTCCAATGCTCTCTGCTGCTGTTGGAATATGTGTAATTGTGGTTCTTTTTTGAATTCAAAAGTCCGACCCTTTCTCTATTGATGTAGAGAAATATACTTCTGTACTAGGTTTTTTCTCCTTTTCCCATCCAAAAGAGAGTCTTAATCCTTGAAGGATTTTGACTCTGGACTGAATAGGCAATGTTTTCATTCAGAGTATTTTTCCCGACTGCAAGTCTATGTAGACTTATTCATGTTTGTCCATGCGGACTAAGTTCTTTGCAGTGATAGTCCGTGGTCTTCGAAGGCTAGGCTCTGGCCTATTTCTATAGTTAGTCCATGCGGATGTGGGTAGTAGGTTTGTGCAGACCTATATTTTGATGGCTTTTATGTTATGCTTGAGAGTTCATCTTTAGCTATCATCATGGGTCAAGGTGAGGTGTCTATAGTATCTTTTTTATCTTAACATCATTTCTACTTGTGATCTCTTTAATCAAATGGTAGTAGTTGAGCACATGCTTAAATTGTTAATGAGATCGTGGTTCCTTTAATTATGCAATAGTTGCATTATTATCACAATATAAGAGTATTAGATCAATAATGTGACTGCTCTTAATTCAGTAATGAACTTTTTGATCCACACCACTTCTTTAGATACATCAGAAGTTGTAATATACTCAATTTCGTTTATTGAATCTACAGTTGTATCTTGCTTAGAACTCTTTTAGCTAATTGTAACACCACTAAATGTGAAGATATACCCTAATTGAGATTTATAGTTGTCCTTATCAGACTGGAAACTAGTATTAATATATCCATTGACTATTAAGTTCCCTTCTTCATAAATTAATAACATATCTTTAGTTTTTCTCAAGTACTTAAAGATATTTTAATAGCCACCTAATGTTCCTCTCTGAGGTTAGATTAGTATCTGTTCATGACACTTAAAGCATATGACATATTAGGCCTTGTACATAACATAGCATACATTATATATCTAATAGATTAAGCATGTAGTATTCTACTCATGTATTCTCTTTATTCATTTGTCATAGGACATATAGCTTTAGAAACAAATTTCCCATCAGTCGTAAGAAGATTTCCCTTCTTTAAAAGATCTTTACTGAACTTTTTTAGCATTTTGTCTATCTCTATAAATCTTGATACCAAAAATATAGGTTTCTTCTTCAAGCTCTTTCATGGATAATTATTTAGATAGCAATATTTTTATAGATTGAAAGACTGAGATGTCATTTCCCATAAGTAATACATCATCTACATATAACACAAGAAAAACAACTACACTTCTATTAACCTTCTTCTAAACATGATTCATCTATATTTTTATAAAAATCAAACTCTTTGATTGTTTTATCAAATTGGATGTTCTAACTCCTAGATGCTTGCTTCAATCTATAAAAGGACTTTTAAAGTTTGCATAATTTATTGCAATCACCAGATATAGAACAATCAAGTTGTGTTATATATGCTTCCTCAACTAGGTTCACATTATAGAAGGTTATTTTTACATCAAATTGGCAAATCTGATAAACATAATAAGCAGTAATAATAAGCAAAATCTTAATGGATTTAAGCATAGCCTAAGAGAAAAAGGTTTTATCAAATTCAATTCCTTGCCTTTGATGATGTATCTTTTTGCCACAAGGTGAGCTTTATAGGTAATCACATTACCTTTCATGTCGATTTTCTTCTTGAAGATCCATTTACACCTAATGAGTTTAATCACTTCACGTGGATTAGCCAAAGTCTATACTTGGTTGTCATACATGGAATCCATTTTAGATATTATGGTTTTAAATCATAGTTTAGATTCTAAACTCTTTAGAACTTTTTCATAGCTTGTAGGCTCATTATCTTCTACTAAAAGTATATCCTTTTATTCATTTATGAGAAATTTATATCTCTTAGGAATAATTTGTATTTTAGTAGATCTTCTAAGAGCTTGTATTATAGGAGCTTCTTATATTATTTTATTAGTATGAGCAATAGATTTAGGGTCTATCAATTGTTCTGTTTCAATTTGTAAGTTATGGGCTACATCAATAACAATTTTACTCCTACTATCTTCTTTGAGAAGCAACTTTTTCTCTATAAAGATATAATGCTTTGAAACAAACACTTTTTTTTCAAAGGATTATAAAATTAATGTCTTAATGATTGTATAAGATAGCTCACAAATAAACATTTATCAGATTGTGCTTTAAGCTTGTCTAATATTGTCCTTTTCACTTAAGCATGACAACCCCACATTTTTAAATGGGAAAGCACAGGTTTCTTATTATACCAAATCTCATATGGTGTAACCTCAATTGATTTAGATGGAACTCTATTTAATAGATAAACAATTATTTCTAGTGCATAACCTTAATAAGATTTTATTTATTCTATTGATTGATCATAGATCAAACCATATCCAATAGAATTTGATTTCTCTTTTCAAATACACCATTATGTTTTGGTGCATATTATGGAGTCCATTAAGATATAATACCATTATCTTTAAGATAGCCTTTAAACTCTTGAATTAAGTATTCACCACCTTGATTTGATCTAAGCATTTTAATAATTTTATCAAGCTATTTCTCTACTTTATTTTTTAATTCTTTAAACCTTTCAAAGGCTATTAAGTACAAATACCCATATTGTGAATAATCATCAATAATGTTAATGAAGCATAAATATTATATGTTTAGTCATTGGACCATATATATCTAAATGTATTACTTCTAATAAACTACTAGCACTTTCACCTTTACCCTTAAAAGGTGATTTTGTCATTTTGACAAGTAAATAAGATTTGCAAGTTTTATATGATAGATAATTAAATAAACCTAAATCACTAGACTTGTGTAATTTGGTCATGCGAGTTTTATTGATATGACTAAGTCGATAGTGTCATAAGAAGGTTTAAGACTATCTATTTTAAATCTCTTTACATTTATGTCATAGATTAGTTTTTATATATCAAAAACATAAATCCCATTATTTATTATACTAGAACAATAAAATAAATCATTAATCCAAGTAGAACAATAATTGTTCTCAACAGACAAATGAAAACCTTGTTCATATAAACAAGAAATAGAAATAATATTCTTAAATAAAGAAGGAACAAAGTAACAGTTTTGTAATTCCAAAACCAATCCAAAAGTTAAACTTTAATGATATGTTCCCACAGGCAATGCAACAACTTTTGCTCCATTTACTACTCATAGGTCCATATCACATTTCTTCAACCTTTTATTGCTTTTTGATCCTAGCATATCACAACATATGTGAGACCCACAATTAGTATCTAATACCTATGCATGGTTGTTTAAAGTATTATTTATTTCAATGACTTAAACACTTGAAATTGAAGCATCAAATTGCTTCTCCTTCTTTAAAGACTCCTTATAAGCCTTGTAGTTCCTCTTTTAATGCCCGATCTTACCGCAATGGAAGCAGTTACCCTTAGAGTCAATCTGCTTGCCCTTCTTTTTAATCTTATCTTAGACCTTGGTAGTTTTTTTCTTCTTTTTGTTGTTCTTACCTTTCTTTCCCTTTTAGGAGGTAGAAGATTTAATTATCATAATTACCTTATTATTCTCTACAGAAGTTTCAATAATTTTGAGAAGATTGACCACTTTAATAGAGTGGTGAAAAGCTTATTTGTGTGATAATTAAAGATAAATTGACTATAATTATTAGGCAAAGATTGCAAAATTAAGTCAATACTTAATTCATGATCCATCTCAAAATCGAGAGACTCAAGCCTTTTAATATAGCACAACATTTTCAAGCTATGTTAAGTAGCAGAAGTGTTATCTACCATCTTAGAATAGAACACAGCCTTAGAGACTTCATATTATTCTATGCAAGCCTGTTTATTAAATAGCTTCCTCAGATGGAAGATCATGGTAAGAGCATTCATATGCTCATATTGTTTATAAAGCTTTGGGAATCTAAAGGCCAATATAATGTATGAGTCTAAATCACTATCCTAAATATGTTTCAAAAACTTCTTCTAAATTTTAGTAAGAGAGTTATTAGCAAGAACGAGTGTTGTTTCCATGTCCAGTACATATGTAATCTTTTTAGATTTGAGAATAATTCTCAAATTCGTATACCTTTCCAAGAAATTAAACCCAATAAACTTTTTATTCTTGAGTAAGCTTTGTAAATTAAAATTTTATGATATGATTGCAATAACCTAGATGTTAAGAATGAAATTATGTTAGAACATGCTTATGCTTCATGAAATGCACTAATTAGGTCTTTTATTAATCTGATCTAACTCCCACTATTATGAATTAATAACTCTTACTAGTTGATTTGAGAAAACTTGTTAGAAGTTTTCTTAGTGGGCTAGTATCCATATACTATTCTAATTTGACATTGAGTATGCATAAAAAGCAAATTTCAAACTTCATGGTAGGTTTCTCTCAAACCAATTACATCACATGCAATTACTGAATCATTAGGTCATCAACTCTTGATATATGCACTTCCCTAATCCTGCCTCTAGTACCATTAACTTTGAGTATGTTCAATGTGCTAGTTAAGACAGATCCAACCATAATATTTTGCACATATTCAATGTAAAATAGGTTTGAGTATGCTCAACAACCTAATTCTAAAAGGAACTCTAATTAAACCTATTATGATGGAAGGCATGTACGTCCTAATATTATTGAGGGATTTGTTATTTTAACTCTCATCATTCATGGTTGATGTGTTTTGGCACACATATGGCATATTCATAATATATAACATATGGCAATCATAAATTACATGATCTAGTAATGGGTAATTCTATATTGGTTTTTTTGAGCCACTGAGAAAAATGAATTTGGGCTAAACCCTAGGTAGATGTATGAATTATAATCCATAAAATGAAAAATGTAAATTAGAATAATTCTAAAATTCTCCTTTTCAGGCTTTTATTTTGGCACCACTTTTTAGCTCCATAGTCACTTATACTTCTTCCTAATCTAATCCTATGTAATCTAATTACATAAATTCTATATCAAGAAAATCTCAAGTTACATTTGAAGGGAGTAAGATGAGAAGAGAAATAAAATAAAATGTAGTAGAAAGGTAGGGACACACAAGCCCTATTTAACCATAATAAAATCATGTATATGGCAGTCACATTAGTCATAAATCCATTTGTTAGATTATCATGCCAAAACGTAAACCCCTACATGTAATTCTAAAGCATAAAATGTCCATAATTTAGACCTCATTAATCTCATTAATATTCTCAAAATCCATATTTGATTGTTTTTTTCTCCATAGGAACTATTCATATAGAAACCTAAAAATTCAATCACATTGAATTTATCAAAACTGATTTTGCATACCCTTTTAATTACAAATCTTATTGATAATTAATCATGCAATTACAATCATTTAATCACATTAAATAATCATATTTAAATTAACTCTAAAATTAAAATCATCAATCTAATTGACATTTTAGCATTCAAAAATTAAAGGTGAAAATCTATGCTTAACCGAATTCTATTATGAATAATTTAGAACTGATTTTTGATTTGTTTTAATAAATCATTTCCAAATGTTTTAGAATTGATTTTAGCATCCATTAAAATGAAATTAAATTTATTCAATCAACCAAAATCAGCTAATTGGTTATACCAACTCATAGCTAATTCAGTATATAAAATAATTCTTGACTACGAATCTATATGGTTAAGATTATGACTACTAAATAGAAATATGCATCTTATGCAAATAAAATTAATTGGAATCACTATCAAGTTTTAAATATAGTTCATAAACATCTCATATTTATGAAATATCAAATCTAGAATTGTAAAAATTCAAAATGATTTAAAGAAATTAAAGAAACTAATTAGGTTTTCATATGCATATAAAATTGATTAGGTGATTTTGGTTCTTTTGATTTTCATTCGACATCCAATCATTGAATTTATGATTACTTAGACCAATAAACCAATTGAAACCATTAAGAATTAATTTGATCATAAAAAACTAATTTCACCATATATTACAGTAAAATCAATTTTTGATCATGCAAAATCATTGTGAATAAATCAAAATTAATCAAATTAGATTTTAATCTAATCAAATCTCAAATAAAAACTTTAAATATGAACAAAATCATTGTAATTGATTAAACAAAGAATACATAAAATAACCTTAGAAGCCAAATTATTCGAAATAAAATAATTAACTGTATATGATATGATCAGGCTTTAATACCATTGATTGTCTTAAAACACAATTTAAAAAAACCATTCCCATGGATTAATCACATAGAATATGATTAGTTAGTAGCAAGAAGCATTAGACATTAGCGTTCATTTGATTTCTTCTTCTTATATACATATTTTTTTTGTTGGATTATTGTATACTATGGCACTCTAATTGTAATGCCTCCAATAAAAGTTCACACGAGAAAAAGGGAGTTACAAACACATATTAGGTTATTAATTAAGCTAAAACTAACTTTAGGGACTAGTAAAAGATAATTTCAAAAGAAGAAAATAGAGCAAAAACACTTTCAGCTTATGTGTGTAAGTAGTTTAGGGTGTGTCATTGGCATTTTATAGGCTTATTTTAGGTCTTCTAAAAACCCTAATGTTAGGTTTGATCATCCTTGACTGAGTTTGTCTACTTAGATTGGTCCATCTAATGATTAAACTGAATTCATCAAACTTCTATACATATTGGGCCTAGTCTGATTGGCCCAAATTGCATTTATTTCTTTTTTTTTTCTACTTTTTAACCCTTAAATGCCATTTCATGCCATGTAATTACTTATCATTTTGTAATAGAACCCATTTTCTTTGTGTGTGTGACCTATTAGGTTTTCGAGTTAACTTAGTAGCACAAAATTAATTATAATCCTAATTGGATTAGGATTCCATGATTTAAACCATTTCAAATTAGTTTTAATTCTCAACTAGTAAATTTATTTTAAGTCATAAGAGGTATCTAGTCATGTAACACCCCCTACGCATTTATACCCGAAACAAGCAAGGTGTGCCACTTCGCACTGAGGTCACCCATCCTAGGATTTCTCCAAGGGCCTTTCGTTTAACTTCTACCTATGTTTGACTGAGTTTGACCAAATATGCCCGTAGGCTAATTCTAATTATTTATTCCTTTATTACTGACTATTTTAATCTATTTAAAACTCTTATCAGACATTACAAGACAATCATGGAAAATCGGGCAGCATAACGGCTACCCTGGTAACGAACCCCAATTAAACTTACAAAGGAAAAATGCTTCTAACTCATATCACAGCCACATCCCCCTTTTGGACACTCTAGTCCTCTAAACTATAGTTAATAGCATCACAGAATACTCATTTCACCAATCACAGGGTCATAGACCCATCAGCACACAAGCATAAAGAAGTAGATATTCATTAACAAGCAAAACGGTACATACATTTAGTTCATAGTTTTAACTATACAACCATCCCATAACCCATACTATCTATATACATGAGTGCATCTATATACAAAACTCAAAGGGAAAAACAAAAAGAACTAAGGACTCAATTCAGTTACACTGATGACAACATCTGGTACTGACCATCGCTCTATCTACGGCCTGTGCATCGAAAAATCGACTCACTAAGTATGACACTCAGTGGTGGAATAAACCAAATATATTAACATGCAAGCATGCAATAGGTCACATTCTATATACAGCAAGTAACCTTAATACTCTAAGTCCATTCACTTATTTAGTTTAGTTTACTTATTTGTTATTTCAAGTCAATTCATTACATTATAAGCCCATACTAGACAGACTATGCTTTAAGACACCGGATAGCGGGATGCATCCTGTGCAGTGGCCCACTTTCAAGGCCTAAGTAACTATACCTACCTCACTCAATACTTAGGGACCCGTCCCTAGACCACTCTTAATATCAGACTAGTAGATAACAGGGACCCATCTATAGACCACTCCCAATCTGCAAATCATATCAATTAGCACAAAGGGTTGATAATAGGGACCCGTCCGTAGACCACTTCCAATATCCATAACAAATATACAACAGTGCAGAGTTCATCATAGAACCTCGGCAGCTGCACCTGCCACAATCAATAAATGGCAGTGGACCCCAAAAGGACTGACTACCTAACAGTTGCTTTATCTCCTAGTTGGCCGATCAACCCATCCAGTAGGTGTCTAAATGATAGGCCATTAATCATTTTAGACTATAATTTATGATTATTTCATCGTTATGTTACATTTTATGACAATATTACACAAGTCACTATAACTTTGCCCTCGATCTCAAAGTTACTATTCATTTGGTTAGTTTCTACAACTAACACTATTCATTTGGTCATTTTGGTATGTTATGCTTTTCATCACTTGTACTATTCAAGTCCCATTCTCATGGTTTCTTTACACTATTATTCTTATATCAAATCTATAATATAGGCACATTATCTCACCATGTTTTTTGTCACATTTTCCCACTCAAATAAGTTACATTTCTAGCCATATAAAGTACCAATTTTTAGTCCATTTTACTTGTGATTTTCACACTTCATTTATACACCATTTGCACATAAAATGCATCAATTAATTAAATACACATGCCATACATAATGTATTA
>CANXYI011668204.1:0-11121 GCA_948208565.1 Hura crepitans
TGCCTGATAGAATTACCTCAGACCATAAAAGCTGTTACAGGTGATTTGAGGACTGAATGGGATCAGTGTAGGTAAGAGTTAAATGAAAGGCCCCTAGGGAAGTCAAGGATGGGTGAGCTTACGGGAAGTAGCATGTATTGCCCATTTTCTACAGGAATGGGCAGGGGGTGTTATAGTTGCTGTGGGTGGCACTACAAGTAATGGCAGAAGTACTGGCCTGGGGACTTAATAGCAGTGTGGTTTGAAGCAAAGCGACAGTGACAGGAGTTGTAAGGAAAAAAATGAAAATCAGGCAGCAGTAAACCTAAAGAAAGAAGAATGGGAAAAAAAGTTAAAGAGGAAGGATCAACTTCCATATTAAACCTAATTCTTCTAGTGGCAAGTTCGGTAGCGATGGTGGCTGTAGTAGTTATTGGGGTGATGAGTATGGCGAAGAGTGAGAATTAATAGTTTTTAATGTATAGGGAGAAGGAATTTTGATCCAAAATGACTCAGAGGTATTATTTGTTATTCTTATTGATTTTAAATATTTAATCTTGTATGGTTAAGTTGCATTTGGATGGAAAAAAATTAGGTTTAATATGGAAGTTGATATGGCCACGCTCTATCTTTATTTCTGCTAGTTAATTTCAGCTTACTACTACTACTTTTTTGGTTTACTGCCACTGTGTATGTCTGAATTGTTGTGTTAGCAGCTGATGTTTTGGGATGTTAGTTTTTTGAGGTAGCCATTATATGTACAGATGCTACAAAGATGTAATGGTAATGGGTATTTTTACAGTTGGGTTATTGAGAAAAGTGGTGTCAAATAATAGAACAGTAAACTATATTACTAATCAGATTAGAGTAGTTAAGGTGAAGCAAAGTGAAAGTGAAGAATACATGACAAAATATAAGGTTAGTGATTCTTTTTTAGTCTTACTGTTATGAAGTTGGAATTTTAGAAGGATGGCTAAATTTTATTGAGCAAATTCATTATGTGTTTATGTTGAGGAATTTGGTTGAGGCAAGATAAGAAAATAAAATGACTTTCTAGAGATGGAAAATTATAGTAAAGGCTTCAGTGGGTTTGGATAAATTTTTGAGGTTAGTATACCTAAGTCTAATGTGTTATATTTAAAGTGATACATGTATGTTAATGTTGAATGTGCATAATAAACATATATAATTGAAAGTGCATTCAATAAACTATATAATATGTGTATGAACTTAGAAATAAGTAAGTATATAGATGATAAAAAAGCATGTATACACACATATCTACTATTAAGATGATGAAATGAGCAAATTTTAGCGTGAGTGCATGCATTATGTCATTGTGTTTTGACTTATGCCTATTTCATAAAATGTTATATATAAGTATAAGAATGAATTACAATATTTATATGGAAAAGTTAAATAAGTTTGATTATATTGTATCGTAGGCCGAATGGTATGCATATAAAAATTTTAACGTAATCAATGCAATTAAAGGAAGGTTTAAGTTAAACAAACATGAGTTGAGAACATTTAAGAGTCCTTGATGGACATAGAGGCTAAAATATGAACGAGTATATGTATAATTGTGATCTACGATAACATAATAGATATTATAAGAGCGTAAGTGTATCATGTGAACTAAGAAGGTATGAGTACATCAAAAAGGAAATGCTTGGGGTTATAAGATGGTATATAATTCAAGCAGAATGAGACTTCATGAGCAAGGGTATGTGAATTTAATAAAGCATGTGTGTGTGCTGATTTTCACATTACAAATAAGCGTATATAAGTGTGTTCAACTTAACATATGTATATAGAATGGGTGTGATTGCATTATTGTGAATATGGCATTATGTTATAAATGTGATGTTAAAGAGTTGGTGTAATGTAATTAACGTTGCATAAATTAGTATGTATAATATTTAAATTGGTAATATGATGAAGAATATAATCATTAAGGTAGAAATGATGTAGAGGCCGAAATTTTTTTGGGGCCTAAAGTATGTGTGTTGTTACATAAATTGAGTATATGGGCATAAAGATGACTTTATGATTTGAAGTGAGTGATATGGAAATAATTTGATGTTTAATAGTATTTGATACCATGTGTATGTCTCTAGCATGATGGAGTATAAGTGATGCTTAATTGACAATATGATGATTAGTAAGTTATGGCCTTTTTCTTATGGGGGCTAAATGCCTCGTTGAGGAATTCTTTATAATGTTTGCCTTAATGTATAGTTATATGCATAAGCAAGTTGATTTTAGGAATATAAAAAACAAGTATGACTATGTTCTGTAAATGATTCTAATAAATTGAAATGAGTTAGTAAGACATTATAAGATAGCTAAAATCTTTATGATGTCAAAAAGGGTTATGTTATGTCACTTAAAATGGCTTGATAAGAATGAAATATGTATAATGACTAAGATGAGGAAATTCAAGTAAGTGTAGTGTTTATGTGATGTAATGCTATGATTTATATACAAAAAGCATGAAGGTATGACCACCAAAATGGTTAAAGTATGTATGCCAAATTTTATGTGCATAATGATGTTGTGAGGTAATTCGTCTTTATGATTCTTTTATCAAGTTGAGCATTTAGTATCTTTATGCCTATTATACATTACATTATGTAAAATATGAGGTTAAATGTGAATTTGAAATGAGAAAAATAAAGTAGAAATGATAAGCATGTATGAGCTGATTTTTTTATGGCAAAATAAGATATCTATGACATACATGAGTAATGCATGGTTTTGGCTAAGTGGCCTAATAAGATGAGTTATGGTGATTTAAGCACATATCAAGCAAGTATGAGTCCATGATGTGAGCATGATAGTATGACATGAATTTAATCATGTATGAAATGTAATAAGGCTAAACATAACTAATAAACATTGAATAATTATAAAGTTCTCTTAAATCAACTTTAAGATGGTGAAATAAAAAAATAAGTATGATAATACCCTGTACAATTAGAAAACCTAGACTGAATAGGTTGACTAGTCAACTAGGGAGATATAGCAGCTGCTAGCATACCTTTGGGTGTGAGTATGGCCTTCGAGCAAATCATTATGGCTTTTGAGTAAATTAGTATGTCCTTCGGGCACCATTAATCTCGTTATCCATTTTTGGATAGTTGTCTCTTAGTATGGGCAAAATAATTAAATAAAAATGCTTATTAAGATATAAGAATAAGTGATGCTAAAATTTGGAGAATAAGAAAAAGAAATAATAATGTTCATGCGTGTTTATGTATATTTGTTGAGTGTGTAATGTATTTTTGTTAAAAATGGTGACTGTTAACTTTCAAGTATAACTATGTTTTCAGTATGCTATATATATTATTATTTAAATCATTATGGTTCTTATGCATAAATGGATGAATATGCATAGACATGCATGTGTTATATATATATATATATATATAGCGTGATGAATGTGTAATATAATGAAATTAAAAGACTATAGATAAGATAAGACATGTTAACATATATAATTTCTATGAGGTTAATAATGTTAATATTATTATAGTTTTAATTTGTATATACCTTAGTGAATTCTTTGTATGCTATATATCTTCGATTATGATATAATCCTTATGAGTATCTAATGTGCTATTCGATACATAATAACTCCTTATTATTAGAAGCATGCATGCACCCTGCTTTATAAATAGTATTAGCAAGGCATATTCATTGGCACATATCAATGTAATTATGATCTTTTAACTAATGAAGTGTATATTTATATAATAAAATGTCATATATCAGTTAACTTTTTGTTTAATGAATGAATGTTTATATATAACATAATAAGCTTGGGTATACAACTAAGCAATTTTGCTTAGCATGTCAGTGGTTTTGAGACATGCAGTTTCTAGAGATTGGGTTTGAGTAGCTAAAGTTATTAGGAATTAGTGTCTAAGGAGATGATGCGAGAAGGAAAATTGTATATGAGATTATCAGAATGTATAATGAATTGATATATCTCTATATTTATAAAGCCTCTTTGTATTTTGTATAAGCATCTTGTAATTTGTGATGTAACTATATGGTAATGCATTAGTCTATGTAAGGTTTTATATTTAAAGGGGTTAGGTCAGTATGCAGATATGGTTGTAATGATTGAGGATGATTTTATAGTATCAAAGTGTTTAACTTGATATGTGTTATGGATGGATATAGATTATTATGTGTAAAGATGCTAAATTGGATTAGTGGGAATAATGTAAGTATGTTTTTGACAGGATTATAAGTGGGATGCGATTTCTTATATATACATATGGAAAAGATGTTGAAATGTGGATTTTTTTAGAGTGATGAGATGGATCACTGAGTTGAGGATGAGTTGTATGATTTATAGGAGTGTTTTTATGAATGTTTCAAAATGGGACTAGTGTCACCAAATAGTCATTATGTTATTGAATTTTTGACACGAGGACCCCATTAGTATACCATGAAATTAGTTTTTGATAATTCATATTTTTAACAACCTATGTATGTGAAAAAAGTTTTTAAAAGTAAAAATTTCAATTAGATTGGTTTTCATTAGACCAGATATCATTATATGTGTCATCCTACTTCAGGTCTAGTGATAGGACTGGGAAAGGGGTGTCAAACTTCCTTCCCTTCTATTGCAGCTACCAAAGAGCTCACCGGTGATGATGCTAGCTCTAATGATAAGGGCGTAAAAGGTTTTATGAACCTAGTGACTTACAACCAACCAAAAACTTCACCTTCGATACATATAATCCGACTTGGATACCCCATTTTAGTTCTCCTTGACCTTTTAAGCCATGCTTTCTCAAAGGAATATCCATACGAAAGTCTTTTCTTTTTTGTTTTCTTCCTTTTCCATTTTTTTCTTTATTATTTGATATGTGTTGAGTTGTGCTAATTTTGTCTCTTATGGAATAAGTAGAAGTCCGTGCAGGTGTTAAGGTATAAATAAAAAATTTCCTGTAGATGTTAGGTTGATTCTAAAATGGTCTATGTGGACATACATAGAACACTTTTAGACCCTTGATTGCAATCTTTTCTGTTGACTATTATAATGAAGCCCAACAAGCATTTCTTGTTATGTGGGCATATTCTCTATGCATTATTTTTGTTTTTGGGCTCTATGTGTATTAAAAAGTATGTGCGAACATTTTCATAAGCTGACAGTACTTGTAAACCAAGTGTTTGTGTTTATTCTTCATAGTCCGTGCATACATCACCTTCATGATAATCATGGTCCTTGCGGTCCTCTTCAGTTAAGTTTATGAGGATTTATCCTTATATTTTGCTTCAAACAAAAGCAAACGTTAATCTTATGAATAGATTATGACTAACTTTGTACCTTTTATTTTATAAACCTGTTTGAAGTGTGGTGTCTCTCTTAGGGCCTCAACAGTGGTACACTGTGGTAAAGGACTGCATATCATTGGTTAGCCTTGATACTTTCATCAAGAATCTAACAGAGGTTTTAGTAGAGATCTATAGGCACTAATGGCTTTATTGAAAAAATGGATGGATACTACATACTTCTTCCATGTAGCTTTTGGAA
Organism: Hura crepitans; assembly: GCA_948208565.1. Classification (NCBI taxonomy): domain Eukaryota; kingdom Viridiplantae; phylum Streptophyta; class Magnoliopsida; order Malpighiales; family Euphorbiaceae; genus Hura; species Hura crepitans. Next base: position 5,534 of record CANXYI011668204.1, read on the forward strand.
AGGTTACTATTACTCCCTTTAATTGATCATACATTAATGAAGTCCTCTATTTTGGGTTTGTTATAGTTTTTAATGTTGGTTTAAGGTATCCAGAGCTTTAGAACGACACAGTGAAGGAGCTGTTAAGGTTTATCCCTTCTGGTCAGGTAGGCACGATTAGATGTACTAATTTACATGATCACTGGATTGGGTAAATGCTAGAGACCTATAAAGTTATCAACAATATGCTCAGTGCTTTGTGTTATACTTGCTTGACACCACAATATTTGCTAATTCAAATGGCAATGTGTGTTGGATCTTTCTACCCATACTCCAATATTTGTATGTTGTGTGTAAGCTAAGCTCGGGCATGACTTCACTCAGGTAGATGTATAGTGCTTAGATATGGGTTTTCAATACTGCAAGGCTCACTGGTTTGTGTAGGGCTTTGACTCAAGCATGTTGGTAAGTGTTCTTCCTTTCTTATTTTTCCTTTCCCTCTCAATATTGATCATTTGTGTGCATTTTTAGGTATAGGCTTATGAATTGCACACTCTACCCTACCTTTGCAAAATGGACACTCTTTTAGGTTTTCTCTATTGGAAGAAGCCCCTTGCTAGTCCTCAGTAGACACACACCATAATTTACCATCGTTTGTATGTTAGTTCCCATGCCTGGAAGGACATTTGTAACTTGCCATTGAACATAAACTTTTATTAATTCTACCATTATGGATCTTATTCTGGCATACCTATAATTTATATATTCATGTTGCCTTATGGTGAATTCCATAAAACAAGATCCTTGAGGACGAAGTTATAGCAAAGAGAAGCTCTTTATCCTATTAATTAATAATGACCCCGAGATGTACATTTGGTTCCTCGGAGAGAGGTGTTAAAATGGCATAAGGGCCCATCTCAGCATCCTATTCCATAAAGAGGTGGTTTGATGGCAAGAAGGAGATTATGGAGAATGGTAAAGGCTTTACTATCGAGAACTTCCTTAAAGAGTACTTCGATAGGTTCCATATGGACTTGGCCTTGTTGAGTTATTATTTCTTATATGATGTTTTTTATTATTAATATGAGATTATATTTAACTTGCATTAATCACTTTTCCTTTATAGATTCCTCCTCCACTCTCATAGGATACACTAGGCTCTAATAAGAAGCAAAAAGTAAGAGCTTCTTTGAGTAGTTCTCCTATAAGCTCTAATTTCATATCCACTTTTAGCCTGTGAGCTCCTTTGGTTGGGAGCGGTCTTTCATCTAGTAGAAGGCATGGCAGAGGTCTATCTCTTCCTCCTAGCATTGTGCATTGTGTAGTTAGCTCTCTCTTTACTATGCCTTAGTTGACTTACTTGAGATATGATTGGCAAGGGGAGTTGTTCATATGTTTGGACATAAAAAAGGACCTTCCCATAGACTTCGAGCTAGCTAAGGCCTCTTTGATTGGCTTTTACATTTAAAAAGTGATTAACATATGTTTCCTTAGTGTGATAGGTTCTGAGATTAGTCATGAGTGCTTGCTTCATACTATAGAGGCTTTCAGATGAGCTATTCTAGCAGATACTCATAAGCTATCGGTAATGTACCTATTCAAATTTTTACAATGTGTCCTATATGCATGTGTAATGCATGATGAGAATATTATGTATGCCTTAAACTTTTCAGAGTGAGCTAGTGAGTTAAAAGAGGTCCTTAGACAATGCTAAGTAGAAGGTCTAGAACTTGAAGATTACATACAAGCTTGTGTTTTTAGCTGATGATTTCTCTATTAAGAGCTAGAAGGACTGAGGCCACTACTATAGATCTATTTTTATACTATCTTTTTCTGCATATTTTCCATTATATATACCACAACTTTCGAATAATTTCTTTTAATTTTGGATTTTAGTCTTGAACAAGTATAACTTTCCTTTTAACAAGTATTATTCACTAGACATGAATTATTTATGTGCTTTATGGATGACATCTTTTGTATTTTTGCTTGGAATTTATACTTTGTGAAAACAAGCAATCTGTGTAGACTAAGTTAATAAAGGCTGGAGGTTTGTGTGGACTATAGAGGTTCGTGTGGACTAAGGCCACTTTTGCTTTAGTTATGTCCTGTTGACTTCCACAGGTTAAGCACAACGAAATTTAAAATTTTTTGTGGAAGCCCAGCATAGTAATGGTCACCAAAAAGTTTGAAATGAAAATAGATAACAAAAAAATTATAGCAAAAAATGGTTACCGTTATCCATATAGAATTCATTTTTCTTCAATTCACCATATTAAGTTGTTGCAAACCACAGTGATCCTCAATAAGAACACTTTTAAGGTATCCACACAAGAATAAAGATCAGATAAACACTTGAATATCTCTATGCTGTGAGATATTCAGACAGATGAAGAGAAGAAAAAAAGAAAACACTTTTTTTGCTAGGGAAGGTATATATAAATTATTGTTATGCTAGCTTTATTTTACTGATCAAATATGTGCTATTAATATGTCAAATGGCACTTCTAGGTTAGATTTTACACTTAAAATTTTGATGTAGCCCACCTTTTACGAGGCCCATGAATTAGGCCCTTTTAGTAAACCAGCGAATAACCCAATTTCGAGCATATTGCATTTGCACATGTGGCCTGCTATTGGCTACTTTTTAAGGCTCTTCTAGGCATCAATGTGGATTAACTTTAGGTCTAATTTATGAGCCTTTTAATACTTAAAAAGTGTATTAAAAATTAGATGAATTATACACCCAGAATTTGGCCTCAAAAGCCTAACCTGGTTAACCCTAATTTAGATCAGAATGGGCCAATTAGACTCCAAGCCTAATTGTTTCTTTCTTTCTCATTTCTCCATCATTTAATGACATTTAATATCATTAAATATTAAAACCTTTTGAATCTCATCTCAATTCTTTTAGTGTGTGACCCTATGGGTTTCTGAAACACGTTAGCAGTACACGATAAATTAGAATCCTATTTCAATTAGAACTCTTATGGTTCAATCACATTGAATCAATAATTAATTTCTAATTAATAACTCATGTGTGTACAAGTTGTAGACATTGGGTTTCTGAGGCTCCCATGTTCGGATTGTCTAATGATGAAAAAAGGACTAAATTCCAATAAATGAGGATGTTAATGTCCAATTCAAATATCTCAAAGTTTTTAAAAATTTTTTAATTAATTTTTGAATATAAGTATTTACTTGACCCAAAAATCTCATAGTGCAACTCAAATTGCGAGAAAAATAGTTTTTTGTGGTGGGTTGAGTGGTATGGAGTAGTTGAAAAAGGGAAAAATGTTTTAAAATTGAAAAAATTGCTTTTTTACAAGCTTCGGGCCGTTGGGACAAAACTATGCCATTTTGACCCAAAATGCCTGCTTCAGCCTCAAAACAGCCATTTCATACCCCCTTGAAACTATACTTTTGTCCTTGAAAAAAGTGACGTCATTTTGCTAAAGAGGTAGAATTTGTACATGACTTTTCTTTAGGCGAAATGAATGTTTTGCCCTCCAAAATGGCGTTTCATGCTCAAAACAACCATTTCACTACTTAAAATGGCAATTTTGTGCCTCAGTCCACGTTTATATAAAGCCAACCTTGTGTCAATTTTAGAGGTTAACTTTTCTCGGTAAGTACACACCTAAAAGCGCAAAAACACTTTCCAAATGCTATTTTTATAACTTTTCTTGACCAATTCTTCTCCTTCTTCTTTTATTCTTTTCTTATCCATCTATCATTTAGATCTAATAACTTATCACCCATATTTTTATTATTGTTGTTGTATTTTTTTGTTTATTCATTTTATTTTCTTCATTGATTATTTTGTTCATCTTTTTATTATATTCTTCATACTAATATTGTGTTTTGTTGTTATGCGAGTTATTTCATCTTTTGGAGTTTTGTTTAACCTTTCTTTATGTCCTTTCATCAGACGTTGGTGAAGTAATCCTTTATCATTCCTTTATTTTTTTTAGTTCTTTTATTTTTTGGTTATTCTTATTGTTCTCTTTACTTTCTCTTTATTTTCTTTATTGTTATTTAATTTATTTATTTTATTATTTTTCGGTTAAATTGTATTTTAGGTTATTTTGATGTAATTTTATTTTTATTTGATTGGAATGTAATTTAGGTAATTCCTATGTAATTTTTATTTTATTTTTCATTAAAATGTAATTTAATTAATTTTCAGATAGTTTTTATTTTCTTTTTGATTAGAATGTATTTTTGGTAATTGCCATGTATTTTAATTTTTATTCTAATTATTTTCTTGTATATTCCGTGAATGCTGTAATAGGTAGAAAATTATTCTTTCACACATCATGAAAAATAATCAAATCATTTTATACCTAATTAATTGATGTTTTTCTAATAAAATGGGTTTTGATTTTTCTTTAATAAAAGTCACATAAAATAAAATCTATTTTCTAAAAATTGGCATGCGAGAACCAAAGTTCTCAAAATAATCAATTACCCGATTTCATGTATAATTAATTTCAAGTATTTTATATATTTCTATAAATATGCATGCTTTATTATTTTCTTACGTTATTATATGATTTATTTTAATCTTAAAACCTATTTGAGAAAAAGGATAAAATTATAAATTTAATATGAAATTGCGTATTAACTTGAGGTATAAATACGAGTAGGGTTCCGAACTACTCTAGTTTTAGCCCTACAAGATATTTCTCAACTCCGATTGGGTGGCGACTCCTACCTTATGGTGCCCAACTCGCTTTTTCTAGGCTAATAAAATTGGAATGACTTAGGATTTCTCTAATTTCCTTCTTGTTTTTCGAGACTCGAGGGGTAGGTTAAGGTTGAGTCTTTGGTTGTTTTGATTTGACCGGCATCGAAAAGGAAGGGACACGAACATAAGTCATGAGACATGTCTAGCCACACATCAAGACTACCCAAGTGTCAAAAAGTCAAGTGGTTTGACTTAACCCTTCCATATATAGTTATCATGCAACTACTCTTTTCACCACTCTTCATCTTATTTAGGTTTGAGTACGGACTTGTGTCAACTTAATGCCTAATTAAATGCATAATCAAGCCTTAAGCTTTTTAATTCTAATATTTACATCTTTATTCTCAAAATGCCATTATGAATCTCATTCACCCTTACATTTCATGTTAGCCAACGATTCCTAAATAAAGATATATTAGAACTATGAGATAAACTCTCCACTATAATCTAGAGTGTTGAATCCTTTATTGGTCACTCAAATACCTTCAAACACTCATGCTATACCTAACCTCCTAGCTATTTATAATTTATGGAGAAGTTAAAGCACCATAATTAAAGTATAACACTTGATACTTAAGATAACCTTTGTGATCTCAAGTTCGAAGATACTTTCACCAATGATATGATAAAATGTTTTCACTAACATAGATTATCCATGTGAAAATCTTATGTTAGGCCTCCAATATACTTGTTTCTCAAATAAGCATCCAAATGTTAGCCTTAAGTAGTACCATGCCTACAGCTTGTGAGAACTACTACTTGACCTAGTCAAGGAGTATAACATGTGCTAGTTTATACACATTAACAATATCCCATCTTATTAATACTATGATTAAGGATAGTTTTGGTATTACGCATT
>CANXYI011668302.1:0-12497 GCA_948208565.1 Hura crepitans
AGGGGAAGGGAAAAAGGGAATATAGAGGTATCGATAATAGAAAAGTTATTATGTGAGTTAGTGTAATGGACGTAGCTGCTGATGAAATGAGGGTTAAGATTTTTATGGATCAACAGGACCTAATGACAGAGGCAGAAGGAACCCAACTCCAGATAAGAGAAATGAGAAAATGAGAACCTTAGCATACATGGACTCGAAGATATCAAGTATGCACCCTCTTATCTTTAAATCTCTTAGATTAAATTAATTTTACATATCATTTTGTTAGAGTTAGTCCAAAAGGAAGCAAAGACTTCTATGCAAGTTATATCCAACATCCACAACTATAGCATGTTAGCTATATGCATGCTTTAATGTCTCATGGCTTAAAACTACATTTAGTTAGCCACTTATGGATATGCCATGTGTTATTGGAGCATTAGTGGCAATATATAAGTAACGTATACTTAAAAAACATAAATGCATTAGTTAAAGTAGGACAAGCATTATGCAAATTAGCTACTAACTAATAATTCATTAACAATGGCATATTAGTGGGGAATAATGTGACATAAGAAATATATCGAGAAATTATTAGGAAGAAAGGGGATTAGATTTTTTTGAGATTTAGATATACTTCACCAGATATAACTCATGCCTATTATAGTATGAATAGAATAGTCATGCAAAAATAGTGTTTGCTTAATGACATAACTAAATTAATATATTGTGTGTGTTTCTAGCAAGTTTACTAGACTTAAGCTGGCTAAAATAAAGGTGGTTTTCTATGTTAACCATAAGTTATTAAACTAGGCAACATACAATAGACATGATAAATCAGTCATACCCATATAGTTACTACTCATGCACGACTGTACCTCATATTAAGTGCGAGATTAATGCATTAAGATATCTTAGCTCTTTTTTTACTTCCTTAGTCATTTATACTTATAATATAAATGCATGTTGTATTAGTCGATGGAATTAGCGACATAAAGGTAATAGATAAGTGGGATCTATGCATTTTAATGAGTTGGTGATTAGATGTTAATATAGTAACTTAGTTACAAGACATGTGCAGTTGTACACAAATATAATGCCAAGGCCTTATGTAATAATTAAGTAGTGCTATGGATATTCTCATAACATATGCATTTTATTATTTCTTAGTTTCATGAATAATATCCCACTTGAGTTATCATCCTATAGTAAATAAATCATTTCTATAATGATAAATTAGCTTACTTCTTTGCTTACATGCTCACAGGATAATGTCAAACATTTATGCATTCTTAGGCACTTATATATGAATAGCATACTCAGGTTTACCTTATTGTGCATACTTTAAATAAATAAGTAATTAAATTATAAAAATAAGGTTTTCTCAATTGCATTAATGTTTAAGATACCTTATGTATTTGCAGGTGAGATACTCACTAGCTAATTATCAGTTAATAGGGAACACATAAAAGTGAACTAAGAAAATATCTCAGAAACTCAGTTACAAAATGAAAAAGTCAGCTTTATAAGGGACTACCATAGATAAGAAACTCTATTATAGTTAAACTAATGCTATCAGTCTTAGAAAATATTAGTCAATCAAATGTAACCAGTTAAGAGAAGGGGAGTACATAGCCTTAAATGATGAAAATATTATGCATATCTCATAATAGAACTTAATTTAAAAGATTGAGTCTAATAGTCAAGAGCCTAAGGTAAACCTTACAAAAACAAAGTTAGGGTAGCTTTGGCATGCCAGAGAGGAATATTATTTAGATCTACAATAGTTTACAGCTCGACACTAGTGCTATATGAGGTATTTATAGTGACAATGGCCAAGGTTACAAATACTCATCAGTTTCATATATTTATTAGCTTATAGCTATTTATTGGCTTTATCATCTTACAGTTATTAGCTAATTGACCTATTTACCTTTCTCAAGGCTATTCTTGGTGTGTATTACCTGTGGCTCTGGAATAGGTTAAAATGATAATTTTTAGAATGAAGCTAAAGAAATTCTTAAGTTGTCACACATAACAACTTATACAAGAATGAACCCACTGTAAGAAATAGACATATGCACACCTACACAACTAGTCAAACTAGATTTATGCCTTCATATACTTATGCTTTGTGTAATCAAAATGGTAGCAATACAATTACATTTAATTATAGCTAAATAACTCAATGAGGCAAATTCATCAAAGCATGTTGATTTATATAGGTAGAATTACAAGTAAGTGAACATTCATCGTGGCTATGTCATGTGACTAACCTTGGCCATGATAAGCTAGCACACACCTACAATCATTCCACACATATCATGAGGTAAAAACTATGTTTTAATGTAAGATTGCGATTATATGCATTTACGCAGCCCATATAGGATCCCATGTTACTTTTATGTATGTTACTTTAACTTTTTCATCTAGTTTTTACATTGTGAGATACAAAGATACTGAAGTACCATATAGTATACTTGCTAAGTGCATTGGTTTTGCTTTACATAGGTTAAAAGAGACTAAAGGTGTTAAGTGAGATGGATATATAATTCATTTTCATTAAATAGAGTAAGCACCAAGTCTCAAGTAGCAAAGGCCTTTTCTATTGTACATTATTTTTATGTTTTCAATTTTTAGTATATAGATGGCATATATAGATAGTGATAAGAAAAGATGTATATGGACATAAAGTAGTTATGTGTATAGATGATTATAACCTTATTATGTATATAAGGCATGTGGATGTCCTCTTCACCAAGGTGTAATAAGCTACACGTGATGTGTGCAGGATTAAGTCAATAGTGAGCTAACAGGTATGAGATATGTTTTTTTTGAATAGGAACACCCTAATTAACCTTTTCCCTTACGGAAGGCAGATTAGTTGTGTCCTTAAGTTTACACAAGTGTAGAGACCTTTAGATTTAGAATTTGCCTGATCAGTTGTGGTTGTTATATATTCTAAAACTCATCATAATAGGTGGGAACTATATCTAAAATAGGGGAAGAAGCTTTGCAGTTTTCCTTTTAGAAGGGGTGTAGTTTTAAGATTAGGCATAACTATTATGACCTTCTTCTAGAAATACCAATTATATTCTAGTAAGGGTGTTATAATTGTGGTATCAAAGTAGATCTTATGGCCCTAAGTTGAAGTCATCTATACATGCCAATTATATAATAAGGTTATGTTTGGGGCTTGATGCTTATGCTTGCTTACTCGAACTATTTATGGTATGAAGGAGGATGTCCCCCTTTCTTTTATAGAATTTTAGGTAGATTAGTAAAAGAGGGAAGTCATATCTTTTTTTAATGCTACCTTTAAAATGAAAATCTAGTTTACCCCTAGCTTAAGAGGCCTTTCTTTGTACATCATAGAGAATTTTAGGTGAATGTTAAATCTAAAATCTAGTCAGCATTACCTCTTCTTCCTTCTTTCTCCCACCTTAACTTTAGTAGTTGTATAACAACCTTTGATGATAAGTAGTAAACAAGGGTAGATATCTAGAAGGGGGAAAGAGGTAAAGATTTTGTAGAGATTAATACTAGTTTAAATCTTCAAAGGAGGTGCCAAAATGGTTACAATGTACCCTAAAATATAGTTTTATGCTAGTATGAATATAGTGCCAATGAAGTAAGAATGTGAAAATATTTTTATGGGTTTCCAAAGGATATGCATAGGAAACCTTTATATGGCGAGTATCTTATGAAGATTATGGTGATATTCACATTCATCCCTAGATGAGAAGAAATATGATAGAAGCTATTAGATGATGTTATAGACCCTAAAGGAAAGATAGTGGCATGTAAAGTCGAATAGACATGATTTTGATTTCAAAGCAATAGTTTTTTTGAGGCCATGTAGAGACAATAGATAAGGTTAGAAAAGATTAAGTCTATAACAAGATAGAAACCCAAAGAATGTTATAGAAAGTAAAGATTTGTAGGGTTGGCTAGCTATTATAGAGTCCTATTATGGGATTTTTTTAACAATTGTATCTCTTATTCAGTGGCTTAAGAAAGGAGGTAAGTGAAGTTGATTGATGAGTGTTAGGATAAATTTCACTAACCTAGGTAATATAAATAAATGCCTTGGTGTTTATGTAACTAGCTTTAGATAAGAGGTGGGTGAGGTACAGTAACATGTTATGTATTGAATCATGCTATGTATTAATACAGTAAGAATAAGTGGTTGTAGATATATCATAATAGCTCTAGGGCATGTAAATCGAATGATCTTACCCATCAGGTAAAGCATACAACATTATTCCTCAATTTAGAGATTTAAAGATGGAATTTGAATGAGAAGAAATGTTACATTTATACTAACTGTAAGTCCCTTAAGTGTTTGCTCACCCAATAAGAGCTAAAATCCTAAACAATAGTTATGGGTAGGATTATTGAAAGATTAAAGGCACACAATTGAGCACTATGTGGATACAATTAAGGCATTGACAGATACTCGAACATGAAATTATATTTGTGTAAAGAGTGATGAATGGCTTAATTTTAAGCTAAAATTCTAGAAAGAGGGGACTGGGAACATCAAGTCAAACAATTTGAAGAGTGCTTATATTACCATAACTAACTTTACAATCTTGAAAATTAGGAGTTGAAGGCACATACCTTACAAGTGGTGCACAACAGTTCTTATGTATTGTGCTCAGGAATTAAAATATATAATGATTGAAAGTATCTTATAGGGAGTTAGAAAAAAAAGGGGCATTGCTGAGTAAATCAGTTATGTTGGAATAACAATAGAGGAAGGTGAAAATTAGGAATTCCTAAAATGTTGTAACCATTGAAAGTTTTGAAATGGAATGGGTAACTAGTCAGTAGAGATACAGTGATAGGATTGCATATCCTTCCTAAGCAAAAGGATGTAGATTATGGAATAGGTGATGATCAATTAAATATGTTCACTTTTACCAATAAGAATAGATTTTGTCTTAGATAAGTTAGTAGACTACATGTTGGAAATGTGGTGCAGTTGTGAGAAGTTCCTATACCTATCCTTGTAGATAGAGATTTAAGGTTTATCTTTTGTCTTGATAGAAATCCTTTATGGTATTGAAAATTAAGCTACAATTTAAATGACATGCCACCCCTAAGCAAAGGGACAATTAAAAGTGGGTAACTCAGGTATTTGGAGATATGCTCAAAGGATATGGGTTAAACCTTGCAAAAAGTTGGGAAAACTACTTTTTTTTAGTAGAGTTACTCATAGTAATAATTATCAAGCATGCTTGTGGATAGTCTAGTACAAGAGATAAAAAGGAAAAATGAAATATTCATGTGACAACAATGCCGACATTGATTCTTTTCAAGTATGTAACTTTATTTTGAGGATGAAATAGCTTAAGTGGGGGAGACTTATCACACTCATAGTATTTATACCTTTAGTAAATTAGCTAAGGAGGGTTTAATGGTGATGAGAGACAAATTGGGTGATCAAAATTTGAGGAGATGTGCTTTGGGATTATCAAATTTTGATTGAATAAGGATTGTTACAAATAAATAAAATGAAATATTTTTGTAGGCAATACAAAAAATAAAAAAGGTAATGGTAAATTAAAAGGGTCTTTATTTTAGGTTGATTTATTTTTCTTCCCCTTAGCGAGTCAACTTAAATTGTCGATTAAAAAGGGTACTAAATTTTTTAATGGCAACTTAGATCAAATAAGAGAGCAAAAAAAAGAATTAAAAAAAGAGAGGGGAAGAAAAACAAATAGAGGTCAAGACAAAAAAAAAGAGGAGCAAGAAAGAGAGATAACAAAAAGGAGAATAACTAATTTTGAAAAAGATAGAAAAAGGCAGTTGTAGACACTAGGTTTTTAGGGCTCTTGTGTTTAGATTACCTAATGATGATGAAAGGACAAAAATGCTGATAAATAGGAATATTAATGTCCAGTTCAAAGATCTAAAAGTTTTCTTCAAAAATTTTCCATTAAGTTTTTGCCCGACTCGAAAAATCTTGTGGTGTGACTCAAAATGTGAGAAAAATAGGCGCCTGTGATAGGTTGAGGGCTCAGGTTGATAGGCTTGAGCTTGATACCCAACACTAACACCAATGGGTGTGTAGGGGGCAAAGCCTCTCATGGTATGGATTAAAAAAAAGAAAAAAAGTCAAAGTTTGAAAAACGGTTGTTTCCATAAAGAAAACGGCCGTTTTCATGAAAATGACTATTTTACCTTCCAAAATGGCTGTTTTTTCTGAAATGACGTTTACAAAGGGAAAATAACCATTTTCACCTCTAAAATGGTCATTTTTTACCTCGAGATTTGTGTATAAAAATTGAAAGTTGATTTTTCAAAAAGGGAGGACTTTTCTTGATATACACGCACTAAAAACTCAAAAAAGGCTTTCTAAACACTAGTTATTTAATTTTTGAAGGTTTTCTACACAATTTTTCAATCTTTTCGAGATCTTTTCTAAAGGCAAATATATGCAGTAAGTCTACCAAGATTTCTCCTTTTTTCTTTTATTTTTATTTTATCCATCTATAGTTAGATATGGTTATTTATTATTTATACACTATTATTGTTGTATTTGTCTGATTATTTATTTCACTTTATTTCTGTTCATCTTTCTATTTTACTTCGCATATTAACATTTTAATTTCATTGTGATGTGAGTTGTTTAATTTATTTGGAGCTTATTATCTTTTCTTTTTTTCCATCTCACAAACCACCGGTGAAGTATCCCTTTGCCATTTCTTTTATTTTTTATTCCTTTTTCTTATTGCTATTGTTTTTATTTTTACTCTTTATTTTCTTTTGCTTATTCTCTTTATCATTGTTCATTTTATTTAGATTGTATTTTAGGATATTTCAAATGTAATTTTATTTCTATTAGATTGTATTTTAGGTAATAGCCATATAATATGTTTTTATTTCGATTATTTCCCTATATATTTCATGAATATTATAATATGTAGAAAATGATTTTTACATGTTACAAAAATAAATCAAAATCTTTTTGTACCTAATTAATTGGTGTTTTGTTAATAAAATGGGATTTGATTTTTCCTTAATAAAAGTCATGATAATAAATATGTTTCTAAAATTGACATGCGATAATCAAAGTTCTCAAAATAATCAATCACCCGATTTCATGTATGATATTTCTTAATTTCATTTTTATTTCTATAAATACATTTTGTTATTCCTTCTTTGTGAATATGTAATTTATGCGATTTATTTTAAATTGTAAAACCCACTTAAGAAGAAGGATAATATTATAAATTCAAATCAAATTTCTATACTAAATTGAGGTATAAATAAGAGTAAGGTTCTGTACCACTTTTGTTTTGACACTACATGGTATTTCCCAAATCCGGTTAGGTGGCGACTCCTACCTTGTGGTGCCTAACTCGCTCTTTCTAGGCTAATAAAATAGGAATGGTTTAAGATTCCTCTAATTTCCTCATTATCTTTTGGGACTTAAGGAGTGAGATTTAAGTCAATCTTTACTTCTTTTGATTTGACTGGCCCTAAAAAGGAAGGGACACGAATAATGGTGACTTTGTTAGGGACACTATGTGACCATACTCTAAAAGTACCTCAAATTAATATAAAACTTCATATTTTGAATTTATAATATTATTCTTTTTCAAAATAGCATCCCATTCTAGAGCTTTAGAATAATTTAGGCATTCTTTTTTTACCCTGATGTCATTTTGAAGCATGAACCCAATTTCACTTAAATTGGAAGATTGTTAGAGGTGGCATCAAATCCAAGCCTCATGCCTATAAGATATATGAAATAGTGAACCGATCGATAGTATGCTTATAATGAGATAGACCTATTATGGAGGGACCATGCTTGGATAACCATAACTTACGCAACCTAACTATGAGCCCATGTAAATGACAAATAGCAACTTCCCCTAGGTACCCTGGTTAATGTTGCATTATGTGCTATGTGGACCAATTATACTTGAAATATGGCTTAATCATCTCAAAATGTTGTCAAACCCATTAGGCATTTTCTAACTAGAATGGGCTAGACCCTGCATTTTGGCTTAGTTGAACATATCTAACATATATAGGCTAAGTATCTTGCATACACTCTTTTTATCATAGAAATAATGTTCATTTATCGGTTGTTCATTATTAAAACCTATTAGGGCCTTCGATGTCCCGTAGGTAAGCCTTACTAGGAAAGTGCACATTGTCCTCCTACGTGGGAAGTGATAAGGTTAGATAGCTCTTGCTTGTGTTTGTTGTTGTATACATTAATATGCACCAACATTTTATGCATTCACATGCATTTTTACATTCATCATTTCTAACCTTTTATCTTATAGCCATCATAGAACCTTGAGCCACTTGGGTATAAGTGACAAATGAAAGAATAACCAGATAAGAACTTATCTCTACCGCTCCCAATGTAATATTCATGGCAGGATAAAGAGAAAATAGTTCCTCTGCTCTAGACTTTGAAGCTAGAATGGACCAAAAGTTCAAGGAGTTTAAAAAAAGAATGATGTCTATAATTTTAAAGGCAATTACTGAGGTTGTTCCTACTATCAGTTCATCACTGCCTACTAAAAATATGGTAGCTACACCCATTAGGAAGACCACTACTACCTCTAGGGTAATTGGCAGTAAGAAAAAATCTATAGGTGTTGGGGGGAAAGACAAAAAGGTTGAATACTTCAACCTAGAATATGATTTTTATGAAGATTTGGTTGCACCTTAGAGATTTGAAGATGCCACCATGAAAAAGCTAGAGGAGAAAATAGAGGCAATTACTAGGCTTATCACTATTGGTAAGGGTTTAGACCTTAATGAAATCACCCTAGATTCTAAAGAGATGCTACCTTCTAAATTCAAGATGCTAAAACTACCTAAGTTTGATGGGACCACTAATCTAAAGTTCTATGTTAAGTAGTATGCCACAGTACTAAGGGACACAGAACTTAGCACAAAATAGAAAGTGGCTTATTTTAACCTAACGCTACAAGGGAGAGCAATTGACTGGTATCACATGCTATAAAGGAAAGTGAAAGAAGGTTGGGGAAAGATCATAGAAGCTTTTATCAACCAATATGACAGTAACACTCACATGGAGGTTATAATGAAAGTCTTAAAGCTGCTCAAGCAAAAATCTAATGAGACCATTATAGAGTACTTGTCAAGATAGAGGTCTAGGGTTTTAGTGATGAGGAGGAAGCCAGGAACATTATATCAGATCTACAAGTTCATTAAGAATGCTAACCTGTACTTAAAATATGGGTTGAAAGCAAAAGGGTTAAAGGACTAAAAATCACTTAAGGATATAGTGATATACTTAGAAGAAGAGTATAATGAGCAGAAGAAAAGTTCAAGAGTGTTTAACAATTAAAGGAATCCAAATACTAGAAGCGTGAGTTGAATGGGTTTTAATGGCACACAATTTTGGTAAGGCTGCTAAGGTGTCTGCTGTAGCTAGGCACTATTCAAATTTGGGCAAACTATTATCTTTATGCCTAAAGGTTCCAAAAAAAAGGAAAACTTCAACTTATTCCTTCTAGACCTACTAGGAATGAAGGGCAACCCTATAATAGATCAGATTTGTACTTCCAATATCGCAAGCATACGGGCCACGACATAGATAATTGCCACACTCAGAAGGACATAATTCTAGACTTGATCTACTTAAGATAGATCCTTGATCTAGAGAAGAGATAAAAAGGCCATGGTACTTCTTCAAATGTCCCTCCACTAATTAACATGGTCAGTTCGGGTATGCCAGAATGGTATGTGCTTCAAGACTTATAAGAAATTGATTACCTAGTAGTAAAGAAAAGGGTACAATCAAGTCAAGGTTTAATTTTTCTGGTAGATATATAAGCTATAGACAATAAAAGTGAGCTAGAGGAATAGGTCTAAGACTTATGGGCAGATTCAGATTCGAAGAAGAAATTGAGAGAGGAAAGAGAGACCAAAGTAATAATTTGAAGTGGTTGGGTAGTGCTTGAGGTGGATAAAGAGCTAATTCCCTTAGTTATGGTAAAAAAAGAGGATGCAATGATGAAGCAACTAAAGAAAACTCCTACACAAATTTTAATTTAGGATATGTTATGTCAAATCTCCTCTCATCGACAAAAGGTGGTTGAAGCCTTACGTGTTGCAATAGTTTCAACAACCATATCGCTATCTGAGCTAGTGGCAATAGTAAAAGGGGTAGAAAAAGCAATGGTTAGCTTCTCTAATACAAATCTTCCTGCTGGAGGGCACAATCACAATTGTCCTTTATACATAAAACCTAAAGTCAACGGTAAGCACACAGCTTGTGTAATGGTTAATAATGGGTCATCAATCAATGTGTGCCCATTTAAAGTAGTAGCTGCATATGGGATTGAAGATTTAATGATCTCTTAGTCTAAACTTACCATCATGGCCTATGAAATACTAAGAGATAGGCATATGGGACTTTCAAAGTCAAGTTCAAGACAGGGGTAATTATAGATGATGTGGAGTTCACAGTGCTTGATATCCTTACAAATTTCTCTCTACTTTTAGGAAGGCCATAGTTCCATAAGTTGAGAGGGGTTCCATCGACACTACATTAGATGATAAAAATCCCCCATGATAGTGAGATAGTGACAATCAAGGCTATGAGGGATAATCAAGTTTTAATGCTTGAGATAGCTAACTAGCCTTTTAATGGTTTCTATATTGCTGGGATCTTTTCAAAAGAAGAAGAAAAAGATGATTCCAAATTAGAAATATGATAAAAAAGATGAACTATTTTCTTAGTGCTGGCTTGGGATATCCTTCAAATAGTTCAATCTCAACCATTTAGCTACAGGGATAGAAGGATCAAAAAGGGTTAAGATATGCAGAAGAGACTTCAGAGCCAAAGAAGACAAGAAAGGGTATCCCATCACTAGAAGAGTGTTTTGTTCAAGCTGAGGGAAATGTCAACTACTATAGAGAGTCAAAGCCAGCTATTATTAAGGGGAAGGTCGAGACGAGGTTTGAGATTTTTAGTGATGCATTTGACTAAGGTATAAATGAAGTAAAAGCCACTTCATACTTTTGGGATGAAAAAGTCATGACCAAACTAGAGAAACTAGAAGTTGAATCCAAGGAAGAGATTCTAATTGCTACTATGCTCTAAGATAAGGGAAAAAATAAAATGGAAGAGAAGAACCCTTTTGAAGACCCTTTTGAGAATTTATATGTGCTTAAGCTTTTTGATAATGATATTTCCATTTCTTTTATTAATAAGATGAACAATTTTGCTTATTTTTGTGATTTCTCATCTAATTGCATCATGCATAATGATAATCATGACACGTGTAACATATTTGACATTAATTCAGTCAATACTATCTCATTTAATATTGGTACTAACGAAAATCCTAAAGAGATCATAATTGCATCTGATGTAACTCCCGAAGAGAGAATTCAATTTGAGAGAATGTTATAAAAATATGAAAAAGTCATTCTTTGGACCTATTAAGACATGCCTAGGGTTGATAGAGAAGTAGCTAAACATGCCATTTACATATACCTAGAAGCAAAATTGGTGAAATAGAAGCTAAGGAGAATGGGGCCAAAATGGGTAGAGAAGATAAAAGAAGAAGTGCATAAACAAATCAAAGCCAAGTTCTTAAAAGAAGTGCAATATATCACTAAGAAAGATGGTAAAGTTAGGATGTGTATAGATTATAGGTATCTAAACTAAGTGTACTCAAAAGATGACATTTTGTTATCTCATATAAACATTCTAGTTGATAGCACGGTAATATGTAAAATGTACAATTTTATGGATATGACAATTATAATCAGATTCTGAATAAGATAGCAGACAAGATAAAAACTATATTCATCATAAAAATGGGGTACCTTTTGGTTTAGGGTTATGCCTTTTGGGTTAAAGAATGCTGGAGCTACATACCAGAGGATGGCCATAAGAATTCTCGATAACTTGATTCATAAAGAAGTGGAGGTATATGTAGATGATATGCTGATCAAATCTGCTATGAGAGAAGGATATTTTAAGGCATTGGGAAAGTTCTTTAAGTGAATAGATAAATATAACCTACAGTTGAATCCAAAAAATGTGTCTTTAGAGTAACTTTAAGTAAACTCTTAGGACATATAGTAAGTTAAAAAGGAATTGAGGTGGATCATGATAAAGTCAAAGTAATAAGAGATATGCCAGTTCTAAAGAAAGAAAAAGAGATAAAGGGATTTCTAGGTAAGATACAATACATCAGTAGATTCATAGCCAAGCTTACAGCCATATGTGAACCTATTTTCAAACATCTTAGAAAAAACCAACCAATCAAGTGGAATGATGATTGCTAGAAAGATTTGGACAAAATTAGGGAATATCTACTGAACCCACCGATTTTGCAACCATCGAGACATGGGAAGCCACTATTCCTCTATCTGTCTATTGAAGAAAGTTTAGTTAGGGCTACGATAGCATAAGAAGATGCGATGGGCGTTGAATTTTCAATTTACTACTTAAGCAAGAAATTTCTTCCTTATGAGGTCAAGTTGGAAGTGGAAAAGATTTA
>CANXYI011668321.1:0-10744 GCA_948208565.1 Hura crepitans
GTTATAGTTAAATTCACTATGGAGTCAAAATTTATTACTTTGGAATTGGCTAGTAATGAGGCTGAGTGGTTGAAAAACTTCTTAGCAAATATTCCATTAGGCGTAAACCAATGTCTTCTATGTCCATGCATTGTGATTGCCAAGTGGCAATAGCCATTACAAAGAACAAAGCTCTCAATGGTAAAAGTAGACATATTCACTTAAGACATGATGTGATAAAACAACCACAAAAAGATGGAGTTGTATCCATTGATTATGTGAAGTTAGAAGTAAATTTGGCCAATCCTTTGACAAACCTTTGGGAAGAAAATTAATTAATGAAACACTAAGAGGAATGGGACTTTAGCCAATTTGAGATATAAAAAATGATAGTAACTGAACCTATGAGATCAACAAGCGTATGAGTTAACTTCACATGAGTAATAACAAGTCATTAATTGATTTGTTGAGTACTATAAAATTATGTCCCTCCTATGGTGTAAATGGTGTAAAAACTACAATTAAAGTGAGGCTAAATTAAAATTCTTCATCAAATTCTATATCCTTTATAGGTGGTGTATTAATTGCAGTATACATTTGATGGAATAACCTATAAATGGAGCCGCTGCTATGAGATTTGTGACAAAGTCTCTAGAGAACTCATGAAAACAAGGCGTGTGCATGGCCTATTAGTGTACAATCGTGGTGAACAACAAAGACTGTGAGGTATAATGTGATTGGTGAGAATTTTAGTTTACAAATTGAGTTCTTGGTTCGTAGAAGCATAAAGCTTCGCAAAATATTTTGTAGGCTACATCTCATTCTATCTAGTTTTGGTTCATAATTTAACACACTAAAATCAATGCATTATATTTAAAAGAATTCAACAGTAACCTTTTGTTGTTCTTTTGAAATATGTGGGAAATTGTTGTAAAAATAGTAAAAAACATTTTGATATTTTGAATGGACTATATTCCACATTACTTAACTCACCCCTCATCATATGTTTATATACCACTTCACAATAATGGCTAGTAAAGAATAAGTGAAGGGTTGGGCTTCGCGTATCGATAATTGAGCCAAAAGCTCATTTCAGTGTAAATCTATGAATTTGCGCCCCCCCATATGGGCCCAGCTTAAGCCGATATTTTACTTTAGTGATTAATTTCATTTATTGTACAGATTAAAATTAATTTTTTGCTTATCTAAGCTAGTCCAAATTTTGGCTAAGTAAACTTTAAAGCCCACTAACTTGATTTTCTGCACCATATCTTCCTCCAATGCCTGATTTCCCTCCAATTGGTTACAAATTTTTCTCTTTGCATTATTTGTTGTAGTTGCAGATTTCTCTCTACACTAGCTATTATGATGCATATTTTTTTCTGCATATAGTTGAGCCATTTACCTTACTTTCATCTACACATTGAAAAATGCAACTTTTCCTACTTTTTTTCTACTTGTTGGGTTTTATACATAATTTTATGCTTTTACAATTACAATAGACGAGCTTGTTGAATCTTGGGAGATATGTCATTCCTATTGTAAATGAATTATCTTTAAAAGTAGTGTCTGCACTACTCAATCTACATTTATTCCACATTTTATCCAACAAACTTTTTATTTAATTAGCATGGAATAGAATTTGTGATAGTAAGTATAATGGTGATACGGGCTTAGGAATCTCTATTGTTTCAATTTGGCTATACTTAGCAAAAAAAACAAAAAAAGAATAGTGTTTGGCATTTGAATTAAATACTATTCGTTTATTGACTTTATAAAGCTAGACACTTTTTGAAAGACTTTTTGACAACTCAATTGAATTCCTACTCAAGCTATGCTTGTAAGAATGTATATAATTTTATGGCCCTTTGAATTGTGATATAAGTTGAAAAGGGGGAAATGATGAAAGAATCAAAGTGCTAGAGGATCCTTGATTACTTAAGGATGAATTTTCTTCTTCTTTTTTTGTTGGAGAGCTTGAGGTGGTGTTAAAGATTTATTTGATGATAGTGAGATCCCTTAGGATATGGGGAAGATCATATATTTGTCTTCTTTTCTTCTAATAACATAAAATTAGAAAGATACAAAGTTCTTTTATAAAAATGAGAGAGAGGAGTTTGAATTCAAATCATGCTAATATATTAGGATTAATATTATCAATGGAGTGTCTTCTAATAAAAAAAAAATACAAGCTTAACATTTATAAAAGTAGAAATATAACTTTGTTATAAGATCTAATTATAAATCAAATACATATTCAAGGTATAAGATCAAAAATCCTATGGATATAATAATTTTTCTTATTAATTTTTATTTTCTTTCTAAAATTTTTACCACCTCACTCCAATATTTCTCTCAATGATATTGCATGAAGGAGAAATTTTAATTGGTAGCTTTGTAGGGAGATCAATGATGCGTGAAAAATGATTTGATATCGAACCTTTTATGCATGGTGGATATTTTATATATTAAGTTTAATTTTTTTTTTTTACTTTAAAATTTGCAAGGCCTATAATGATAGAATCATTATTTGCCTAGCCCTTTTGGCCGGTTGGAAAAATGACTTTAATTGTGTGTAAAAGTAGCTTTCAAATTGCGTGTTGGATTTTTAATAAAAAATTAAAGTAGCTTTAAAATGGGCGATTTGCGTTCATCCGCAGCGATTGATTTATAATTTGGATTCGTTGCGGCCAAGTGGCATTCAAAACAGAATCTTATCCCACCATTAGGCGAATCTATACCCATCATAAACGCAAATATTAAAATTAATAGTTGTTGGTGAACATTTATGATATTTAATGAAAAGTGGTGAGCATTTTTCCTTTGCCTCCTCTTTTTATTATATTTTTAAAACTCTTTTCATGACATATGTAAAAATTTTTATATTATATGATAGTAAGGGAAGATAAAATGAAAAGGGTATTTAATACTCTGGTATTTATATTCGTGGACAGTTTTAATTTCTTTCATTCTTAGAGAGGGTTTTTTTTTTGAATTTTTAAATTTAATTTGAGTGAAATCGACTTACTATAAAAAAAATAAAATAGAGAGATTTTATTTTATTGATTTGATTTTTTTATATTATCTTTAATTGTTCGGTCAATGTATGATTTATGTACTAAATTATTTTACATTTATTAATTATAGTTGTCAGTAATTGAATATTTGAGCAATATTTGAATATAGTAATTTTGATAGTTCTAATTTAACTAGATTATAATACGTGCACTTTTTTTTTATTAAATCACTCATAAAGTGAATGATATATTATACGTATTTTACAAATGAATACTCAGTCTATTTAAAAAAAATCATAACTCATAATCATCCAGTGTACTCATTAACTCCAACGATGGGTTAAATTTTCATCTTAAAGCAAAATCTAAAATAAAATTTATAAATTAGTCCTTAAATTTATTATATTTTTCAATTTAATTCCTTCAATTTTTTTTAACCCTCTATATATATAGATTTAACCCTCTCTTTGGATTATTTATGTTTATATATTTTATTCAATATAGATATTCTATATTATTTATAAGTAAAATAACATAATATATGTAGTTGTAGTTGTAAACAGGCTTAGTTATGTGTGTTGGGTACCTACTCGGTTTTACTTATATACCTGCATAGACTATGGGTTTAAATATAAAAATTTTTTATTATAAACCTACACTATTTTATTTATATTATTTTTTCTTTAATTAAAGAGTCTAAAATATAGAAAAAAAAATATTAATTTTGTATTGAATATATTAATCAAAAATAAAATTTTGTACCAAATATCAATTTAACAGTAAAAAATAAATTTTGTAGTTAAGTGATATATTAAAATTTAGATCGTTATTTTATCAATGCAAGCGGAATCTAATTGGGTTTAAATTTTCAATATTATTTGTAGGCTTAATTTGAAGAAAAGTAAGTATTTTTTTTTTTTTTGAGATTGATTGGACTTGATTTAAAAATTTTAAAATGATATAAACCTCACTCAGATTACAAATTAATCAAATATAATTATAAACATTTATTTATACTTATTCTACAGTAAAATATACACAAATTATGTGCAGTAAAGCCTAAAAGCTCCTCGTGGAATATTCAAAGTTAGTCTTCTTAGCACATCCCGCATTCAATTATCCATGATTTCGGCACTTTGGCTATTTAATGCCTACACCTTGTGTTTTTTTTATATAAAAAATATATATTTTCTCATTTTACTCATGGTTTAATGATATAAAAAAAATTGAATTCTTAAATGACGTACAAAATCAATGAAAAATAACATGGCAAATTAATTGTGTATCTATAAGCTAGTATAATTAATATCCATTAGAATACTAATTTTATTATTAATTTATAAAAAAAATATTATTATTAATATATCAATAACTTTTCTTAATTTTAAAATTTGAGATCTAATTAAAACTGTAAGTATTCTTATAATTAACCTATGTTGTGTTTTTGGCAAATTATAAGTAATTTAGTCTGACAAAAACTATGAAATTATAAAATTAATTTTAAAAATATTAATTTTTTGTCACATAATAATAATATTAGTTTAATAAGAAAACCATCCAAATATGTATTGATGTTCATAGTTGAATCAAAATTCATCCAACCAAGCTAGGTCTGCATTTAATAATAATGAAAAAACAAGACACGCACGAGTCAGGAGTCACAAGTCAAAATGACTCACGGGACGGGACGGAGACAAGAGGTAGTGATGTGAAAGAAGCCAAAAACAAAAAAGCAAAGATCAAATCTAATACTAACATATCTTCAAATCTCTCTTTTGACCATCGTACTCTCCTCATCATCTTCTTCTTTATAACCTTTTCGCCGCTCTGCTTCCTTGTTATTACACTCCAAATATTTCCGATTAATCCTTTTCTCTCTTTCTTTCTTTACTATCAGATTCAGATTTGCCTTTCCCCCACCTTTTTTTTTCCCTATAAATTACCCATTCCCACACTTCTATATAAACCTTTACCCCCTTTTCTTCTCTCTTCTCTTCATTTCTTTCTTTCTTCTCGATCCGACGCTCTCCATCGTCTTCTCCTTCTTTCCTCTATTCCCTCGCTTTACTTTCCTTTCTCAGCTCTCGTAAGTATAGTTACGTATCCTTTTCTCAGCTCACTTTTTGTTCTTCTGTTTTTCTTCTCTTTATAATTTCAAAAACTGATTCTCTGTCTTTTTCTGTTTCTTTTCTACACTTATACACGTTTGTATTTCTGTATCTTGTTAATACGTGCCCCTTTTTTATTCTGATACGAGACAAGTATTTGCTGTTTGTTTATTTATTTAAATTAAAATTTTTGTGTTCGTATTGTTAATGTGAAATAATGCTGGCTTTATGTTATTAAAAAGACTGTTGCTTTTTGAATTTTGGGCGGTTTTCCCTTTTCTTTTCTTTCCGTTTTAATGGCTTTTCTAAAGCATGCAATTATTCAATTTTGATTCGCCAACTCTTGTTTTGTGCTTCATTTATGGATTTGGTTTATGTGATTTGTTAATGAGCAAAGTTTTGTAATGGATTTGCCTTCCAAAGACTCAGATTTTTGGGTTTCACAGTTTCTCATACTTACAATTGTTGTATTCTTGATTGATCTTTTTTTTTTTTTAGCATTATTAATATTTTTTTAGAAACTTCTTTCTAATAATCTTTTCTCTACAAAGTTCTTTCTAAGTTCCAACTGTTGTTTCTGTTTTTCGGCATTTACTATTTGATAGTTACATGGCAAAGAAAAGCAGCTACCTCGTCTTTTATGGGTCTTATTGTAATTTACTTGCTATTTCTTATTTTTCTTGAAACTTTTCGCTTTCCCTGTGATCTCTTTAGAAGCATAGTGTTCGCTTGTACACTAGATTTTAATATTAATTTTGGAACTCCACTACGGTCACTTTACTAGATTTTGAATTCTATGCCTCTTATTGTAGTATTGCAGCAAGTTTTTGGAATTTAGTAAGATTAAATGTGCTTCATTTGATTGTTAAATGTTAGCTCATGGCTAAGCTATTTAGAGATTTGCTAGTAGTACTGAATTTATATTTTATGTTAGCGCATGATTAAGCTGATCAGAGATATTTAAGTGTTGAAATTTGTCGCAACTTAATAAACATTTCTCATAGTTTGAAAGAGAAGAAGAACTATAAGTCATTAATTCAATTGAAGAGTTACTTTGGAGCACACTTGACCCTTTGGGCTCGGGAGTTGTTTTATTTTACAACAAGCTTATTTATGAAATGGAAGCTAGTTCCTGCTAAGAGCCTATATGTATTGGCTGTAACATCATTAAAAACAGTAACATTTTTAGGGTAATTGTAGGGACCGCATTTCTTTGTGTTGGATGAGGTAGTTGGCATTATGTTTGTTACATTTACTTGAATGTTTGTTATTCTTGTACCTTATGTTGAGTGACGTTGTGATTCTTGAATCAATTATGTAGGTTTTTTTGGTGGTCAGGTTAATATTGAATGTCATGCTTGTGGCGTTTATGAGGAACAAACCCACCAGAGAGAATGTGGATGATACTGTGAAAGAATATTGGAGCTATAACCATACAAGAACTAGTTGTCTGACTTTAATTCGAATTGCATGTAGTCTGCCATTTGTTTCTTTAACTGATGGTTTCCTCAGCCTTTTTTGTAATGTAATTAGCAATAAAACTGCATTGTACTTTGGAAAAAGGAGCTATACACGCCTTTTTCATTCAAGATCACATAAAAATGGCTGTTTCTTGTAGTTGTGCTCTTAATAGTTGTTGAACGATTTATATTATTATGGCTGTTTCTTGCAGTTGTTTTCGAAACAAGGATATAATTTGAGTATTGTGGTGCCAAACCCATCATATTCTATCCCTTATCTCTTGCAAAATATTATTTCTTTTCTACTGCACATTCTTTTTGAATATGTGGGAAGTAGTCTTTATTTTATTTATTCACCATATTTATGGTTTTCAGTGAGCAAGGAAGATTATGGAACCCAATGGTCACCACAGAGTAGGAAGAGAAGTTCATAATTTTCAAGAAAATGGTGATACAATATTAAGTATTGGTTATGTAGATCCATGGACAGCATGGGCTTACAAACCTCGTACCATTTCATTGTTACTTATTGGTGCATGCTTTCTAATGTGAGTGCGCTGCTCTGTTATCGATTTCTCAAGATACGTTGTCCTGATTGGTCTATAACTCATCTCTAGCTAGCACTTTGCACCTCTGATGGTGAATTAAAAGATGTTTGATTTTCAAAATAATTCTAGCCTGCTTTGAATTTTGCCTTCTTTCCATTTATTGTCCTGTGGATGCTGTGTTTATTGAATTTTTTAATCATCCCTTAGTAGTATGGACAAAGTTTCAATGTAAATAACAGAAGAATTGCAAAGTAATTTGTGTCATTGAATTTCTTATTCCTCTTACTATTAAGAACAAATACATTTTCTGTAATTTGTCTGGATACAGGTTACTATAACCAAAATGTAGGTGAGTCGGTGATATGAGTGTACTTTGTAGGATATCTTGGATACCGAAAGCTTTGTTGGTTGTTCTGTATTTTTCAATATGCTTTTGATTCCATTGATGGACTTTATCTAGGATCTGGAAACTTATATTACCGAGTTTTCTGCTTCACAATAAGCAGAAAGAACAAGAACACAGTAAATGTTGAAATGTTGCTATATTCTATCACATGAAGCTTGCGATTCTCATATATTTTATACTGGATCTTTTTTCCTGATTTTTTGATTTCTCATGGAAACAAATTTTTGATATGTGTCTTTGATTCTTCAAATGTTGATCCTGACATGTTTGTACCTCGTTTAAATCCATTCTTGATCTGATCTTTTGGCTTTTCTTTTTAATGTGCATGGAAGGATAAAATGCTTGTTTGATGATTGGTAGTGGTCTACGTTGAGGATGACGTGGATTTTGTTAACAATTTGGTCCGCTGGGATATAGATATTCAAATTCTGCAATAAAATTTTATTGATTTTTGTATCCAGCTGGGCAAGTGGAGCTCTGGATCCAGAAAATAGTGCATCTGGAGACATGGTTACATCTGTGAAAAGGTTTGTCTGGTTTAGTTCAGATTTTTGTATTTGATTTTACTAGTTTTGTGTGGTCGAATCCCTTGTGCATTGGTGTTTTCACTTGTTACCCTAATTGCTTACTGCTTCTTGTAGGGGTGTATGGGCAATGGTTGCAGTTTTTCTTATTTATTGCTTGCTACAGGCACCTTCAACGTAAGTTGCTGGAAGAACTATTATATGAACCTTGATTTTTTGTACTGTTATTTACTACCGAAATGTTTTTATTAAGCATATCTAAGATTGAATTTTATAGGCTTATGACTTGAGAGTATGAATCTCTGGATTAGACATAGGCTTATGACTTGAGAGTATGAATCTCTGGATTGGACTTCTTGTCTAATTTTAGTGGCTAGTGGATTTATTATCATTGGAATCTTTTTGGTTTTAAAATGAGAAGTTCAGTATTACTTCATTAATTGGCATACTAGTACATGAAGAGGCAACACTGAAATAGGTTGTAAGGCTTCTGGCTGGTGGTCAACTTAAAAAAAATTTTCTTCATTTGTTCTTAGCACATGATGTGCAAGTAATTTCCGAACTGTGCATGAGGACTTGATTTTGTTGAATCTTTGTTATGCCTGGATCTGATTATGTCTCATTACTGTGATCCTATTGAAGGTTGAAAGTTTGTCTGCAGTAATGGTGGATCTGAAGTGGGTATTCACTTTATAGTGCTTTTAAGTAATTGTGGAGAGCTTAAACTAATGTCTTTCAATTGCTTAATAGGTTTACAAGGCAAAATGATGAGAGGGCGCAAATAATTTGGAGTTAAATCCTGATATATGAATGAGATCACAAATGTGGTTCAGATTTTAAAATAACTTGGCATGAGGACTGGATAGCATCTGACAAGCACAGTGACTCTGAGTATATATACACTTGTCGCATCAAATCAAAAGTCTTCAACCATATGATTTGGACTTGGAACATACTAATGCAAGTATACATTAAGCAAGTTGGTGACTTGTGACAAAAGAGTTCAATTTACATTTATGTCTGGGAATTGTTAGATCATCATATTGTGGCCTTAGTTGCATGTTGGCAGTGTTTATGTTTCTGCTTTTCAGTTTTTTGTCGCATGGATTTTACTTTTCACACTTAACTGAGGCTAACAGTTTAGGCATTAGAGCTTTTTAAATATATGCAATTATATGTTTGTATTCTTCTTTGACAGGGTTCTGATAAGACCGCACCCAGCAATTTGGCGCTTAGTTCATGGAATGGCTGTAGTTTATCTTGTTGCCCTTACATTTTTGCTTTTCCAGGTTGCCTTTCTTTTCATAAAACTATCTTTTGTTTTAATATTTATGTTGTGTTGTGTTGCTTTGCTGTACTTGCATTTTTACCTCCTCCTGTGTATGGGACTATTATATAATTTGTATTTGAATTCTTCTTTCCAGAAGCGTGATGATGCTCGGCAGTTCATGAAATTTCTCCATCCTGACCTTGGAGTAGGTAATGTATTTAGTCACAATAAAATTTTAACTTGTAGAGTGTATTAACATGTTACTTTGCATTTGCATTTTTCAAACATCTGATTCACTTGTCAGGTAGGATATTGACTGCATACTTGACTACCTTACTCATTCTTTACTTTTCTTCATGCAGAACTCCCTGAGAGATCTTATGGTGCAGATTGCCGCATTTATGTGCCTGATAATCCAACGAGCAGGTTTAAGAATCTTTATGTATGAGTCTTCTTAAGACAACCCATGCCTCATTCCTTCTCTCTTTTATTTCCATTTGTTTTTTTTTTCCTCTTCCTAGGAATTTTTATCTTGTTGATGTTTACACTGCCATTTGTGGATGAAAAATTTATCCTGATTCTGTAGTTTTTTTTTTCCAGGACACACTTTTTGATGAATTTGTTCTTGCTCATATATTTGGATGGTGGGGGAAGGCTATATTAATTCGTAATCAGCCACTTCTATGGGTATTATCTATTGGGTTTGAGTTGATGGAGGTCGTTGGCTAGTCAATCCTCGATAATTTTTTTTATTAACTAATTTTTATTTCATGCGCTCTTCTTTTTTTGTTTACCTCAGTTTTCCTCGGAGCATAGCTTATTTACACCCCATCAACTAACTTTATTGTGAAATTTTCAGTTTACCTTCCGTCATATGCTGCCTAACTTCAATGAATGCTGGTGGGACAGTATCATTCTGGATATTTTGATATGCAATTGGTTCGGTAAGATTTCTTGCACTTATGCTGCTGTTACTGTTGTTATTGTTTTACCATCATCAAGACGTGAAATTAGGCTGTCTTTTTATTAATGAGAAATTATTTATTGATGTAAGATCTTGTATATGGAGGATTCAAGTATTTTAGACAAGTTTATGTTCAAGGGTTCTTCCACAGTGTTTTTGTATTATTAAACAATTTTCATATGGAGAGGAATCTAATGTTTATTGTTCACATGGATTGACTGATTGACAGCGTGCCTTGATGAATCATGGTTAACATTTTACTTAAATCATGAAACTTCAATTTTTATAGTTTCATCGTTGAATTTGGATGTTGGTTGTAATGCAGTCAATCTCCAAGAGTGCCTAGAACTTCCCCTTGAAATGAATGTGAGGGTCCTGCCATTTAAAGTGAGATTGTTCTGTAGAATTGGGCTTTATTTGTTGCTGCACTTTGAAATGTAAGCAATTTCGGTGGTGATGAAATTTAAG